>PVIH01004404.1:0-117500 GCA_004025045.1 Sigmodon hispidus
ACCATAACCTCCATCACCATAACCTCTATCACCATAACCTCTACCACCATAACCTCTATCACCATAACCTCCACCACCGTAACCTCCTCCATCATAACTTCCACCACCATAACCTCTACCACCATTGTCACTATGACTACCACCACCACCAAACTTATAAAATTGCCACTTTTTATTGTGTGACGAAAATTGGTTGTGCCTTAACTTAGGGATTAGCAAATTGTGAGTTGATACTTATTTCAATAGCGTGAGTCAAGCATAATTCCTGCATTCTTAGTTAAAAAATATCAGAAGAACACTTTTTGACATGTGAAAATTTGCAAAACTCAATTTTAGTGTTTATAAATAAGTTCATTCTTTTCCTCATTAAAGCTATAGTGCCCAAACTTTTACTTATAGTTTTTAGATAGTTTTTAGTAAAATTATGTAAATTTTTTGATATTATTCTCAATGTGGCATCATTGATTTTATTGCTACACATTTTACAAAATATTTACTTTCTGAATCTTTACACAAATTATATGTGCTGGCATCAAATCTAAATCATTGCATAGTATCTCTTACAATTTTCACGCTGTTTATGGAAGAACCAATTTAGAGGGTGGCAAATATCAAATATACCTTTATAAATAAAGGAAATGAGAAAAGGTTTTTAAATGAGAAATATCCTAGTACATTGCACAAATTGCCTTTGAAGGATATCAGAGACACGTGCATATGTTATACTGGATTGGTCATTATGTCAACCTCAAAATGACTTGTTGTCTACAGAATTAGAGAGCCACAGTGGTCCCCTATAATCTTTGTTGGAGCAAGTTGGTCTGTCTTACTCTTGTCTTCAGTTGGTAATGTCACTAGGATAAAACTCGTGTGTGTGTGTGTGTGTGTGTGTGTGTGTGTGTGTGTGTGTGTGTGTGTGTAGGCCAGTTTTCTTTTCCTATTAGATCACTCTTCACTTTATTTTTTGAGACAGTATCTCTCACTGAATCTAAGACTCACTATCTTAGCTAGACTGGCTAGTCAGCAGTACCTTACCCCCCATATCTACCTAGTATGCCCCCCAAATACTGGGAATGCAGACAGATGGTGTTGTATCTGTTTGTGTTTTTTACATGAGTGCTGAGGACCCAAATACAGTCCTTCTGCTTATGCAACAAGCATTTTACCCATCTTCTTCGTCTTAAAAATAAGTTTTTATAAGGATTTGAAGCAATGAATTAAAAAACATAATTACTGACCATTGAACTAATGTTAAACTCTGAATATATCTTCATGAATTCAACTTAGTCCAAACAGTTACGTGAAATAAGAATGCAAATATACATATGCATGCACATACACAAATAGACAGACAGACACATGCACACAGACACACATACACACACAGATACAGACACACAAAGAGAGACACAGTGGACATATAAGCTGGTTGGTTTGTTGGAGAAGTGTCAGCAAAGAAACTGAGCTTGAGTCCATTCTAAAGGGTGGGCAGGCCAGCCTCTAAGTGGGGTGGGGTGCACTAGAGAGATGCTCTGGACTGAGCAGGGGTCGGGGAGTGGTGTCTGAAATTCCCCTGCTACTCTACCTGGATCTTCTGGGAAACTTGGCTCACTCTCCCTCCTCTGCCAAGATCCTCCCACCCAAAAGAGATGTGAATGATGGCAGTGATTATCACACCTGTGCTGTGAGAACCAGACAAGGAAATGCAGATGAGAGGTTTCTACATCCTGGCATAAAGGTGTGGTGCTTATTAGGTCAGAAAAAATGTTTACCATAGTACCCAATGCCACATGGGTAGGTTAAACCCCTTGTGGCTGAACTAGAGAGTCCCCAAGGTAAAAGTGGTGAAATGTAAACACGAACTTTAAAATAAGGGCTGTTATAAGGTTAGTTGTGCCCTTGTGCACATGTACATTATACATGAAGATGATAGGGTCTAGCAAGAGGCCTTTGAGTCTGATATAGAAGGCAAGGCTTGCCTGCTTGTGATGGTGGCAGCAGAAAGAGAAAGCCCTGCGGATGAAATGTCCCCTTGGAGTGAGCGACCCCTCTAAGCTAATTGATGCATTACTCTCTGTGATGGGCCTGATGGTGCTGAGCTAACAAAATGAAAAATCAAATGAGGAATGGAACCCGGCAGCCTAAAAAGTTAGTAAATTTTGACATTAGAAATAAAATCAAATTTCAACACTGCTTTTCTGCAGTGACAGCCAAATCTATCCATGTCAGAGCAGCAGCCTGTGGTGGGTGGTGTCACATGGCTTTTCTTCCCCCTTTCTCTTTTTCCTTTTGCAAAATCAGCATTAGGCTATTTGGAGGACAGGCGAGAACCATTATGTTAAATTGTGCTACCTACAACTTAAGCTTCTGTCTTTGCTAAAGCTGCCAGTTTTTATAAACAACAGAAGACAGAAAGGGTTTACTAAGAATAATGTTGAAGCCCAAAAGAATCCTACAGCCTATAAATCTTAATAGAGGTTCTGAGATTCCAGCAAGCTGGATGTGTCTCTGTTACCGGGGCTCACTCTATCTTGGCTCCCCCGTGATGACTCCAATTTTCTTGAAGCACAAGCACGGTGCCTTGAATTTACCCATGGCACTATTTGCCTACAAACAGGAATACATGCATATAACCTATGCAAATCAATAAAACATGTCAAGACCCCTTAGCTCGTACCACTCTCCTAAAATGCAATTTATCTCACTGCAAATGAGAGTAGGGGACTCGGTAACAAATCGTGCCTGATCTTTTAACTAGCACCTGTTGTCAATGCCTTTGAAAACTGCATTTTTCATTTGACATACAGTAAATTGCATTTTCATATATATTGAATGGAAAAGGAAGTTGGGATGTACGTATGAGGCCCTTTATGCATGTTACGAACAATGGATATTTTCGAGCCATGGATGGAAGGGGTCACCACGTCAAACCCTGCCCATCTGTTTGTTGCTTCTTCCTTGGCTGGGAACACGCCATACTTTTTTTCTGGCTCGATGTTGAAGCGCACCAACGCTGAAAGTATAATTATAACATTCATGTTAGGTGAAGGACAATTACTATAATTTTTGTATAAAATTGAATATAACTTAAACATGTAAGTGTGAAATATTATTTTTGAAAAAAAAAGTTTCTCAGGGGAAACTGCTTTTTATAAATTACATTTTTCAGTCACTCCCTTTGTCGGCCTCAATTATGAGTCATGATTTTTTAATGCAATATTTTGTTTGCAGATGGGTGGCTGCCACACAAGTTCAACAGCACTTAGACGTATCAGCAACAGTGGTTTCCACATTAGTGAGCATGGTTTGGCACTGCTATTTGACATCTGGAACAAGCTATATTATACCAGACATATCAAGTATGTCTGAATGGATCATTTAACTGGCATTTGTTTCAAAAAACTTCCCCTCTTCAACTCCTGCCTGACTGTCAGGATATGCCAGCAACAAATCTTCTGTCTCTGGCTTCCCTCTCCCTCTTATATCTTTGACAGTCTCAGGCTCAATTCCATCCTCTGCTGGACACTTTGTAACAGCTGCTGTAAAGCCATTCTCTTGCCACTCCATTAGTGGAGATGACCAGGGCCCAGACAGCTACGGGGACCAGACCCATGACTCTTTCATTTGGGAAGCAGCTCATCAGTTGTGCCTGTGGCTGTATCTCTTGTTTAAGTTCCTGACTTGATACATCTCCATTTGGTGTGGCAGGTGTTCCTGTGTCACACTTAGAGACAATTCCTTGACTCCCATGTAGCTTGGATACAGAGGGAAAGAAATAGTGATTCTTTTTCTGTACAGCCCCTGATCTGCATTCTGAAATGTAGGAACCACATTAGGACAGACGGGAAAGAGGGCGAAGGAGAAATGAAAGTAGCAGAATGTGTGTCATTTCTCTCTTCTCTTCCTGTCCCCTTTTCCTTTGGGGGTCAAACTATGTGACTCAGGTTGGCTTCAAACCCGGAATACTCCTGCTCTTGCCCGCCAATGAAAATAACTTAATATTTCCGGTCATTTACTCTGATTCACTTGAAGGCCCAGCCCTGTAATTTCTATTGTTTTACTTTTTGTATCTCAAAGTGAGGATCATAAGGCCTCCATGGGACATGCTGGGCAATGCTGTCCTCACAGAAGGAATTCACTCATGTTAGTAGAAGCGCCACCATATTTGCTGTATATTTGCTTTGGTTGGCGCTTCTCTTCTTGAACTTGAATGGTACAAACAGCCCCCATCTGGCTTATTAAGTTCAGACGAGGCATTCAAAACACAGAGGGAGAAGAAATCATAAAACAAAGGGAATCTGAAAAAGAAAGGGTCAAATAATAAGAGTCAGAGGCCCATCTTTGGTTTCATTGCATTTGACAGAACAGTTTTTCTCAGAATAAACAATCCAGAGGTGGGAGCCAGATGCTAAAGAGGGCCTGAGGCTCTGTAGCAATGTTAGTCCAGTAACAATGTTGTAAAAGAAAAGGAGCCTTCGCCTTCTTTTTTTCTTTTTATTTATTCTTTCATACAATACATCCAGACCACAGTTATCGCTCCTTCCAGTCCTCCCAGCCTCCATTCCCCCCTCCCCAAGATCCACTGCCCTGCAGTTTGCCTGTAGGAAAGTACAGGCCTACAAGCAATATCAACACAGCATGGCATGACAAGATGCAGGAAGACTATGCCTAGCCTAATGGCCGTCAGAGAGGACTAGATACAGAGACTCACGCCCTCGCCTCTTACCAGTTGCATTTGGTTGGAAATCAGGTCACCGATCCTCTCAGTCAGTTCACAGGCGTCCTGGGCATATGATGTCCTATGCAACTGTGCAGTGAAAGCATAGGCGCACAGAGGGCAAAATCCAAACACAGCAACAAAGCCCTTGGCAGAATCCACCGGCAAGCATAAAACACACAGAGAAAAGCTGGGTAAAGGAAGTGGGAGGCTGGTACACTCAAAGCCATAAAATATTACAGTGAGAAATTAAAGATGAAAACAATAGATTGCATCCTTTGTATGTGAACTGGAAGATTTAATAACGTTAAAATATTCCTGTTACCCGAGCAGTCCACAAATGGACTGTAATCTTAATAAAAATCCCAATTATTTTTTGCAAAAATAGGAAAAATATTCTAAAATTCATATGGCATGTTAAATAAACTTTAAGTGGTCACAGCCACATTTAAATGAGGATGGAGCTGAAGGATGTCTCCTCCCTGATTTCAAAATGTATCATACAGTAATAGTAAGTGAAATAGTGAGATGTTGTCCTAGAGACCTGTGAAGCCAAGCATAGCCAAGAAATAAACCTTGCTTCTGTGGTCAGATAACTGTGTAAGACAGAAAATGTAGGCAAGGATGGTTTGCTTAACGGGTGGTGTTGGCCAAACTACATATCCATATGAAATAGTGAGGCTGGACCCTACTTTACCATATACAACAATTAGTTAAAAAAAAAAAACTATTCAAAGACTCAAGGTTATGGCAACAAAATAAACAAACAAAACCAATAAAAGTCCTAGAAGGAAACAGGAGAGAAGGTTCGGTGTGGCTGATCTGATAATGGGACCTTGCCTGGAACACCAGAAGTTTAGGAAGCAGAACTAACTATACATCTGAGACTTCAGCATGTTGAAGAACAGAGTTCATAGAGTGAAAGGCAGCTTATGTCATTAGAAGGCAGTAATAGGTAATCTATGGGAAGTATGTAGTGTGTGTTCTACATGTGTGCACATGTGTGTATGCATGTAAGCACCCACATGTAGAGAGGACAGAAGTCAACATTAGGTACTTTCCGTAACTCACCACCTTACTTTTAGAGATGAGATTTCTCACTCAACCTAGAACTTACTTTTGGGATAGCTGGGTTGGCCAGTGAGGTCCTGAGAGCCACCTGTCGCCTCCTCCCTGCGTGGCCTTGGCATTCCAGATACACACTGCCATACCTGGCTTTGTGTGGTTGCTGGGGATCTGAACTCACACCTGCATGCTTACACAGCAAGTGCTAATAATGTTCCCAGTTGTCAGTTTTAAATCATGCCATTTTAGTTGCTGAGTAATGGACCCTCATATAGTCTAGGTTTTATATATATATATATATATATATATAAACTAATGAATTTATTTATATTTGTACCTAACATATTAATAGATATATGTGTAACAAATTGTATTTTAAATTATTTTTGTGAGATTAAATTCAGGAAACACAGGAACTCCTTTAACAAAAATTGACTCAATTTAGAAGTCAGGCAAAGGAATTGAATAAACATTTTTTTTTCACAGGAGATTCAGAGATATCTAATAGTTATATTAAAAGTTTATCACTGTCACTAACCATAAGACAAATAGAAATTCTAACTATGAGCTATCACTTTGTACACAATAGGATGCATACTATCAAATAGAAATAATAACCATATTAGTGAGACTATGGAAATGCAGGGAGGCTTGTGCTAAGAAAGTCAACTGTAGAAATTATTCCTTAGGATGAAAGAGAACTACCATGTGCTGACCCCTCACCAGGTGTCTTTTAAATTTTTTTGAGATTATAATATGTTACATAATTTCCCCCTTCTTTTCCTCTCTCTGAACCCTTCCATATACTTCTTGCTCTTCTTCAAACTCACAGCCTTTGTTCCATTGTTGTTACATGCAGATATGTATGCTTATATGTATGTATGTATGTTTATGACTGTATATGCCATATGTACATATATAGTCCTAAACATAGCCTGATAGTCTATATAATGTTATTTGTGAATGTGTTTTCAGGGCTTAACTTTTGGTATTGGATAACCAATGTGTGTTCTTCTCTGGGGAACACTCTCCCAACATGAATTGTCTGTAGTTCTCTGAGTAGGGCTGAGACCCCATGATCTTTTCCCTATGCATATGTCTGGGGTTGGGGCCCTGTGATCTTCCCCCATCCACCTGAGACCATCTAGTGTTGTCCTTGTTCCACTCTTGTTAGTGAGCCATTGATGGGTGTAGCTTTTGCCATTAGTAGGAAACACAATCTCACAGAAAACTCTCTGATTCTCCATCTCTTACAATCGTTCTACACCCTCTTCTGCAGTGATTCCTGAGACTTAGGTACAGTAGTGTTTTATAGATATTGAATCCCATCAGGACTGGGCTTCAAAGCTCTGCATTTTGATTGGTTGTGGTAGTCTCCATCTTTTGCCAAGAGAAATTTCATTGATGAGGGATGAGGACTATATTTATCTGTGGACATAAGGGCAAATATTTAGAGAATAGTTAGGGATCATGCTATGTTAGTAAAGTTTTGGTTTATTGGCTCCCCTCAAAGGTCCATGATGTCACTGGCACTGGGAGTTAGCTAGCTTTCTAGTACCAGGCATGACTTTCCTCTTACTGAGTGTGTCTTAAATACAATGAGACAGTTGATAGCTACTACCAAGGTATATGTACCACTCCTTTACCCTTAGGATTATACCAAGTTGGTTATTGTTATAGTACACGAGTATCATAGCTGGGTACAGCTGTTGGTTACTTCCATTCTTTTGAATCTTACATGAAACCTTCTGGTACCATGAAAGCTAATCCTTAGTGAGAAGGCATTCAGGTCAGTTCCGGATCAGGGATCTCTAGGTTCTGCATCTAAAGGGCAGGATGTCTTCAGCCTTTGGGACTCACTTTCCACCTCAATGGGCAACCAAAGACAATGGCAATAGGCTGTAGTATTCTAGGAGTCTCTTGGATGACCCTGACCAATAATTCAAAAGAGGGCTTCCCTGTGCCTGTGTTGGTGTTTTGTTAGATGGTCTTTAAATCTGGGAGAAAGCATTGTCAGCCCAGATGAGAAATTTTTATTTCAACTGTGTATGCACATTTATACACAGAATTATGTATAAGTTTTATTTAAGTGGATAGCTATTGGTATGATTGCTCATGATTTTTCAGACATCCTTATTTTTAGTTTTAGCCTTCTTTCATAGTCTTCCATATTTCTCTCTCTTTCCTCCCAAAGTAGAAACCCTTCTTTATCCATTTCCCTGGTGAGATCCCTGGTACACTGGCATGCCCTCTGTATCAGTCCCCCCACCTCCTGTGATGTTACTCTTTTACGTCCCTGGTTTGTTTAGCTACCCCAGAGTGTGCACTCACATCTGAAGCTTTGCAGATACCTCTGCTGTCTTTTCAGCCTGAGGATGGCAGCAACTTCTAGCTCTTGCTTCTCTGTGGCAGGTATCTCTGCCATGTATTCAACGGCCTTCATTCCATCCCTTCTGGTGTGCCTGCTTGAAGCAGCTTGTGCCTAGCTCTGACCTTAACTGAGCAGTCTTGAAGGGCTTCACAAAGCTCTAAGTTCCATTGGAAAGCTATTTCACTAATGCAAAGCAAGAATGGAAATAGACAGTGTCATGCCTCCACCCGCATTTCCAGGTGAGTTACAGGAACACACCATCATCACTTGTTCTGAAGCCCCATGGAAGCCGGTCAATGATGTACAGTGTATGGGTAAAGTGGCTTGGGTTTCTTGAGTGTGATTTTCCTTGTGGATTCATATAAACTATGAAGAAGGATGAAAATAGATGCTGGAATCTCTGACTTTATTTTAGATCATAAATATGATAAACATGGTATTTTGTATCATAGGAACTCCTATAATCATAACTCAGCATGGCTACTCTGTGCATTTTCATAAGGACATATTTATTATATGATCACCTTGACAGCCTGGCATAAGGCCAGACACAAACCAGAAGGAAAAGCCCAGGGGTAGCCTGAAAAGAGGGTCTTTAGATTGGAAATAAAAAGAATAAAAACTCACCTGCAGCTTGCATATGTATCAATTTATAAGCATTTGAGAATTTAAAGCATGCAGAAGGGTTATGATGAGAATTTTAAATGGTGGAGACTTTCAGGAGGCCTCCCATACAAACTTAGTATTCAAAAGTTGATATATTCCACCTCCTAACACCTTTTAATTTTTGTTGTTTTGAAAGAGGGCTTCATCATGCATCACTGGCAAGCCTGGACCTCACTATGTAAACCAGACTGGCCTTGAAGTAACAGAGGTCAGCTTGCCTCTGCCTCCTGAGTTCTGGGGTCAAAGGCAAGCTTCACCATGCCCAGCACCATTGGTGCTTAAGTTGTCAAATTCTCGTGTGCATCAGAATCTAATGTTTTATGATTACTTATGTAATTACATGCAGGCTGAGAGAGAAGGACTCTTGAGTAGCATAGAAAACATGGGCATCAGTAAGTACAGTAGCATAGTAAGCAATATTGATCCATCTGATATTCAGGGTTCCAGGATTGAGCAGCTACCCTCAAGAGTTTGTCACAAGGAAATAAATAGAGCCTTGTCTGGAAGTTTGAGGGCTTTTTTTAAAAAAAAAAAAAAAAAAAAACCTGAAAGACAGGAACTCAGCTGGTAAAATCTTAAGAGCAGAATTTTCTGGATCAAGAGTCCAGAATCTTCAACAGTTAAGAGACACAGATGCAGACAGAACAGAAAATAACACAAACCTATGTTAAACTTCAGTCTCAGTCAAAGGAGAAGCCATCAGCTCTTTGTCTTTAATTGCTGTTTTCTTGACTTAGAAGAGCATCGTTCTGCGGTGGCTGTTGTTCAACATGATTGAATATGATTGGCTATTATCACTAGCTGATGGGACTTCATTTTCTCGTGCTTAAATGTGATGCATTATCTTGTGTCTAGAACATATTAAAATGAGTTCAAAACAAGAAGCAAAGGAGCTGGAGTTGCTTCAGAGAAAACACACTTATTTATTGAGCTTCAGAGAAGCTGCTGGGGTATAAACAGTCAGCCCTTAGGAGTAGAGGACACACCCTGCCCTTAGTGATGGTGGGGCCCCTCAGACCAGGAGTGACTCTCGGCTTTTTATCTGTCTTTCTTTCATTCTCATGTCCCTTTTTTTTTCTTTTTCTTCCTCTCTTCTTTCTTTCCAACTCACAACTCAACTCACAATAGCCCTGATAAGATTCATTTGTAATGCTGACTAAATTTTCTGGCTTTTGCCAGCTGTTCCACATACCCCCTTCCTCATGGAAGGCCCCCAACTCTTCTCACTACTTGTTCTGAAGATAAATTAGTGACTTCTAAATAATGCAGTGAACCCTAATTCTCTTTGATTAGTAGCGAGTTAGATGATAGCGACCCATTGAAATTGGCCATCAGCATAAATAATGAGGGAATGAACTGATAAAATGCAAAGTCACCGGCCATCATAAATCAAATGAAATCCACTTTCTCTGGAAGTCGCTGAAATTAGAAGTCCATGCTCCTATTAATTATTTTGCCTTCTGAAGACGACAGCGTTATAAATCAGCCTTGAAAGGCCCTTCACTTAGAGAGCTGAGGGAGCGCGGCTGCCTGCAAATTGCTTTGTGTTCGCACCTAATTGTTTCCTAAGTAATCCACCTTTGTAGCAGGGTTCTGGAAAACGAAGAAGCGTCTCTTTGGTTGAGATCATCAGTGTGGCCTTAGGAAGGACCTCATGGAAGCCGTGAAATATGTGAGGTTGGAGTGGGCAACTTCTCTGGAAGAGGTGCCTCAGACTTCCTTGACCACGTCGAAGTACTGAGGTAGGGCCAGGCATTCTCAGAGTGGTCATCTGAGGTAAGGCAAAGAAAGGGAGTGAGTGATAGAACCCAGGCCATTCTGTCATTTCCCTCTTATGCAGTCTCCAGGCAGGTCAAAGACGCTGCCCAGCTACTTCATTCAAGTCAAGTCAAGATGTTAAAAACTACAAAGAGGAAAAAAAAAAAAAAACAACCTTCAACAAACTGAAAAGTTTAGCTTCTCCAGTTCATGCCTAAGAATTGTTGTAATCTACATATATGAGGTGTGAAATGATAGATAATTTTTGTTAAAAAGTGGCTGGGAAATGATACTCATTTAGGGGCCTATTTGGCAACAGACATTTAAAACAGCATCATTTTAAAAGAAAAGAGGTTAATTGCATGGAAGGAAATGTTCTGAATCAGTTACATTTAGGACTACTGCCTATCCCAGGGACTGTTCTGAGTTTGAGATCGCTGCTTAAAAATAACAGCAGCAAAAACAACTACTTTCCCTCTAGAAACAATCTCCTAAGTTTGGTCAGCAACCCTGGACAGTCAGTTGAGTCTGAGCAGAGGTAGCCAGGAGATTCTGTGCTTTCTATTGAACTTGAGAGACTTGAGTTGACTTTTGTAGAGATGAATGAACAGATTCATGAGGCTGGAAATGTCTACCTCAGAGCAGCCCCTGAGAGTGGACTGTGCTTGTCCATGTGAACCACAGGGTGGATGTTACAGTAGTGGGTGTGGTTTGTAAGGAAACAACATTATTTTTTTTCCTTTTCTACCCTTCCCACCATCTGTGGCAGTCTGTTAGATTCCAGTGGTAGCTGGCCAGTCAATTTAAGTTCTGACCTTGGCAAAGGAAATTAATTTCTGCATTGTACTAGCACATCCTCTGGCTTCTTTGTGTTGTTATAATTGTTGTATCCTGGTGTGTTCTGTATCATCCACTGAAGAAAATTCGTGTGTGTGTGTGTGTGTGTGTGTGTGTGTGTGTGTGTGTGTGTGAAATCTAGCCTAAGTGAGTGGTGAAATTCTCATGTGTGAATGCACTCTAGGGTTGGGGTTTGCTGCCACTTAGATCATTTGGGAATCTGTATAACTAATTCTGAAAACTGAGCTTAATAATGTATAATTGAGCATGATGTCATGTAATAGAGAGGAGTAATTATTCCCTGGAGTATTGAATCCCAGTTGCAAAGATGTTCTGGGATGTGTCTTTCCAGCCACACAGGTCTATACTTTTGCAGAGGAATATCTTAATCTTCTGGACAACATAGAGTAGTCTGAGTCTGGTCTAAGCACCTCCCAATGCTTCCCACTTTCTGATTATAGGCATAGCATCAGGAAAGAAAATGGTACTTGTGTCTCTCTGACCTCCTTCTGAACATCCAGGAGGCTCACTGTGTCCAGTGCCAGGAACAGAGAGAGTTCTCGGCTATAATCCCTTGCCTGGGAGTTGATGCTATGGTGTATTCTAATTGCTCTGTTGCTTAGTGTTGCTTTATCTGTGAGCACCAGCGAGGATCTGTTGATAGTTGGACATCCATGAGGATTGTGGAGAAGGTCATCGGATGGGTCTCTTAGCTTGGTGTTTGTCAGATCTATCTGAGGGCAATAGAGGAGAGGCAAGTGTCAGACCGTCAGGGGCTTGAGGTGTTAGCTCACTGGTAAAGTGTTTGTTCCCAGGACAAAACACAGAGAGGGAAGAGGGGAAGAGGAATGGGAAGGGATGAAGAGAAGGGAGGGAGATAATAATGAGAGAAAGAGAGAAGAGAAAGGAGGGGGGGTGGGGAGGAGGAAGGAAGGAGAGGATCGAAGAGGAGAGGGGAGGGCCTGACAACCAGGCATTCCACAGGACTGACTCTGAGGGCACTTATTGTTCGAAATATGGATTTTAGGATATCTTTTTTTTTCTTGAATGTTGTTTTCTTGGATGTATAGTGTATTATAGTCAGAGGGAATGAATATTCTGGATTCCCTCAAATATATTAACTTGTACCTGCTTCATATCAGTGTTTATATTAACAAGAATCACACTCCTTTAGCTCCCAGTGGTATCCACACTTGGATGATCAGCATATACATGCATCGATGGTGTGACTCTCTGTATTCACTGTTCCAGTGTCCCATGGAGACAGGATCCCATTGAAATAATCAAGGCTTTGGAAATGTGCTGGCTTCCCACTTATTCCCTAGATTGTGACTTCTGTTTTTTGCTCAATACTGTGGAAGATCACTGTAAATATCTTGCAAATATATAATGGCACCTGAAGCAAACAGCATATAAAGGACCTAGTGATAGGTTGGGCATGCAGCTATATGGAGCATGAGAACACAGTCCCTCAGAATGAGCCAAGAAGCCTGGGGTGGGGTGCAGAGGCTTTCCTTGTATTGGGATCCAGATTTAAGTTGATATAAACAGTTTAGTTGCATCTGTCCAGTGTATCTGAGGGAGAGAAAGCCAATGACCTTGCCACTCTAGTGTGCAGGCTTTGGGGTTGGGGATGCTCTTCTAGACTTTCCTATTCTCTGAAGCTACACAAGAATGGTACAGAAGAAGAAATGCAAGAATATGTCCACATGGGGGAGATAAACTGATTTAGACTTCCTAACTGAAGGGGCAGAGGTTTATCATTAGTGTTTCGCCCTTTGAAAGGACAAGGAGGGGACTAGGGAGATGGCTCCTTTGATGACATGAAAAGTTGAGTTCTGATCGGGAAGACCCAGGTAAAAAGTTCATGCGTGGTGAGGAATGCCTACAGTCTCAGCAGTGGGGAACCAGAGACAGGAGGGTCCCTAGGGCTCACTGACCAGCCAAACCAATGAGTTAGAGGTTTCGTAAGAAATCTGAAATGCTTGTAATGAGAGTTCGGTTCATAAATAGAAAGACATGGTAGCATCTTAGGAATGGATGAGAGGCCAGGTTTTTTCATGTTCAAATACTTAAAGCAGCAGGTGACCAAGGGCAAAAGGTCCAGAGAAGTCCTATCATTCCACATCCTAAGGGGATGGGTCTGCAAAGTAGCATCCTTTAGTCCTTTGCTCAATTCCTCGGTTTGACTCCTGAGAAGAAATTTGTAGTTTTGTGCAACTTCATGGAAACTACTTCTCCCTTTTACATTTTTAATTAGGGAGATAAAAAAAAAGAGTCATTTATTTATTTATTTTTGTAAGTTTTCAAACTAGGTGACTCCAAGTCTTCAGGTATATGAACTGCCTGTTAGTGCCAGTCTGCACTGACTCCTGTGACGCTGGCTCTACGTGACCCTTTTCTTCCTGAGAGACATAGACACTGTGACCCCCTTTGTCCATCAGTGATGTGACCCCTTTTGTCTGCTCAGTACACGTTGTCAATCACAAAACCAGAAGCTTGCATTGCCTTGGTGAGGGCCACACTAGACCCTGTGAAAAGATGCTCATGTCCCACAGAAACCCTTGGAAAAGATAAATATGTCTGTAACTGCTCACTTGGGTCATTGCAGAATCAGGTTTCTCCCTCTTTTTTCTCTTCTCAATAATAATCGCAGGATTTATGTAGCCGACTCTTTGCATAACACTTGAGTGAGTTAAATAACTGTGCTATTTACTCCCCCAGGCTGTACCCCGGAATGAGCAGCAGGACAGGGCTAGCCCAGTACACTCTGCAGTCCTGGCTTGCTTTCTCCTGCCTCATGACTACCAACCACTCTTGTCTTGATTTACTTTTTGGTGTCAATGTTTTGGGTTTTGTGAGATTCCAAAGATACTACAAACCCAAGGCTGGAGAGATGGCTCAGTAGTTAAGAGAATTTGTTCTTTTTCCAGAGGACTGGAGTCGTGTTCTCAACCCCAGGTCACAAAGTTCATTAGCTGACTGTGCCTCCAGCTTCAGGAGATTGCATGTTTTTTTCTGGCCTTCATAGGCACATACAAAGACTTATATACATACTCTTAAATGAATTGTATTTTCAAACATTCCAAACTCTCTTGTGGAGAACAACAATTTTTTTGAGAAAAGTTTTATCTACTATGGTTTTAAATTTATTGAAATTTATTTTTTTGAAATTTATTTTAATTTATTGAAAAATAGACTTTGGCCATGTAAATGTGGCTTTCTTCTTATTGATGTTGGGCTGTGGGGCAATCTTACCCCTATTCAGCACAATATCTTTACAAGTGGTAGCAGCAATATTGATATAGCCTTGTTCTGGGAGTGTACATACCCTCTTTCCACATGCGTGTATGCCTAGAGCAGAACTGTAGTTCTGGGCCCATGGAGCACCTGCTGCTTTGTCTCAGTGGCTTGTAACAAACCTTTTCATGTTGGCACGTGTATCGTGTATCTTCCCTTCCCACAAATATTCCTCAATGTGGATAAGTCAGAGTTGATTCGGTCATTTTGATAGGTGTTTTTGGTTTTCATTCTTTTTCCAAGATCTCTAAATAGTGAATGTGTTTGCTGTGGGCCATTATTGCATAAGTACAGGGCTAGAGTAGGGAGAGTCTAAGATGTGGAATTCAGCACCTTTGTGTATGTGTATTTTCAACTGTGATGGCCCCTGTACGTTCATCCTCAGCTGTGTTTGGTCAGCAGTCACTCTTGGACTGATGCATAGAAAGTATCATTTGATTCACTCCTAGCCAACATTTGATGTTAGCACACTTCCAGAATTTTTACACTCTGTTGGGCATGACACAGTATAGCTTACTGCCATTTTTACTTTTCATTTTCCTGTCAAGTTTAGAAATCATTCTATATATTTATTGTCTATCTCCTTGAAATTTTTGTTGTTGTTGTTGTGTGTTAGCTGTTGTCTATGTATATTCCCCACCCCCATCCCCCACCCCGGCCCCGTGGCTTGTGTGACTTTTATTTATTAGTTTCTTCATATATTCAGCGCATCTTTCTCCTGGTATGTCAAACATTAAAAATATTTTGGGGAGCTGGAAAGATATCTCCGCGGTTAAGGGCACTGGCTAGTCTTGCAAAGGACCCAAGTTCAGTTCCTGCACTCACCTGCCCACACCTCTCCATAATCCAGTTCCTGGGGATCCAATGCACTCTTCTGGCCTCCTTGTTCAACAGGCATGAATGTGGTGCATAGAGGTGCACGCAGGCAAACCAACCATTTACATACATTCTAAAAAATTAAAAAAAAATATTTTTCAATATGCTTTTTTGACTTTGTGCTATCTTTTATTGTATGTAGGTTAAGGTTTCAAAAATTTAGATTTATTTTATTATTTTACATGCATAAACATTTTGATTGCATGCATATAAATGCACTATGAGCCTGTCTGGTGCCCTTAGAAGCCACAAAGGAACATCAGATCCTTCAGACTGGTAACAGATAGTTGTGAACCACCATATGGGTTTTGAGAATCAAATCTGTGTGCTCTGCAAGAACAATAAGCCTCAGTTTTGATGTTGACAAATTAATATTGTTGATGCCATTTATATCTTGTTGAATATTCTCCCAGCTCTTGGGTCATATTTTTATTTAGTCCCTTTACATTTATTCTAAACTTAATGAAGCCAAGTAAGCTAATAGTAAGATGTGAGATGACCAGGGAAACCTTCAACTTCACGTTGGTGGCTGTCTCCAGGTTTGTCAAGGAGTCAGACATGTGGTCAGAACCAGTGCAGCTGTATCTGCTTGTGGGCAGATAGCCTTTTTGTGCTTCAATACTCTGGAAGATCAGACCTGTTCTTTGTATATCCTAGAGAACAAGGTGCCAGGAAACTTTCTCAGTTCATGCTCATGTGCCCAAGAAGGCCTGATTATAATATTATAATAATGTTAGTAATGGGCATTTGACCTTGTACAATAGTTCAGAATGCCTATGGAAGGAATTACCCTGAAAGGGATATCCAATCCCCTGTGGTTTGGTTGGGGGGAAAAAGTGTTACCTTATTCCCATAAATTTGCCATCTACCTCCTAGGTTTTCATTAAAACTTCTTCTAAAATCCTCAGCATAGAACTTCTCACCCCACTGTGGGTCAGTGTCTCCATTTATTTCTGCAGAGTACTACCCTTCGCTTTGCTTTGCAGAGTGTAACCATGTCTGTGGTGGAAGTCTTTCCTTTGAACACGTCAGGGAAACTCCTTCCAAAGACCTAGTGCTCTGTGTTTCTTCTCAGGCCTTGATCTTCCATCCCCTCATCCACTTTGGGGAAGGGCTTCCTACTTAGACCAAGATCAAAAGGGAAGCATCTATTTTCACAACTAGTCAGTTGATCCAATATCATTTGCTCTTAGGTCATTTTACTATCTTGGAATGGCCAGTTTAAACAAAATAAAACAACTACAAAGTTTCTAATTATACTGGAAACTGGACTCTACTGTGTTTTACGACCTGTTTGTCTTTTAGTTTGCTGTCTGCAGCAGTGAAATGGAGTGTCTAAGCTGAAGGAACAATGTGTCATGAGTTTGGGATGATCTCTAGAGGGCATTTCACAAAGTCTCATCTCATGTTGGCTCCAGTCACACTTTCAAACCCAACCAAGGCTGCATCTGTTCCTGCGTTCATGAAAAACTAGGCGCAACACTACAAGGTCTATATTACCTCCCTCCTTGGGACTTTTTTTTTTTTTTGGTCAGGTGTGGTGGTGCACACTTTTTTTTTAATTCATCTATTTACACTCCAGCCACAGCCCCTCCAATCCTCCCTTCCCATTACCTCTCCTCCTCTCCCAAATCCCTTTTTCTTTCAACTATATCCAGGAAAAAGCATGTCTCCTATGAGTATCAATAAAACATGACATATCACATTGCAGTAAGACTAAGTACCTCCCCATGTATTAAGGCTGAGCCAGGTAGCATGAGAGTAAGGTCCCAAAGTCAGTAAAAGACTCAGAGACAGCGTCTGTTCCCACTGTTAGGAGAGCCATAAAAGGACCAAGCTACACAACTGTAACGTATGTGCAGAGAGAGAGCCTAGGTCAGATTTATGTAGGTGACCCAGTTGTCAATTCTGTCTCTGTGAGGCTCTTTGGGCCCAGGGTAGCTAACTGTGTGAGCCTTTCTGCCAGGTCCTTGATCCCCCAGGCTTCTTAAAGCTGTAGCAGGCATTAGAGTCAGCACAATTGCAGAGAAGTTAATCATCAGAAGATAAGAGTTCTGATTCTAATTCTGCTACAGCCTTGGTGGCCACAGAGAGTGGATCCTTCTCACTACATGCTGGCAGGAACTAGTTTGGTTATTTTGGGATCCTTACTGTGCCTTCTACACACTCAGTGTGTAGGTAGGGGTAAAGATCCAACTTCCTTATCCCATCTGTTATTCAGGGTGTTATCTCCCTCTCAGAAAGGCTTTGTGGAGTTTCTATACAAAAAGAAGGAAGTAGTATTTTTGTTAACTATCCAACACTACAGAGCCATGAGCGACACACTAATGTGGACAGGCTTTGTTTTTATTTTGGTCCAATAAAGATGATAAATCTTTGTTTCACTTACCTCAGAGAGCTGTTCCAGGCACCAAGTAGGATGTCCTTTGATAAAATTGAAATGTCATACAAATTATTTATGGCTGATGAATACCAACAGGTAGACTGGATTTGAAAAGTATAAACCAAGCTAATGTGGTTACTGCTGTTGAAAAAGATTATATTTGTGGGGTGTCTTCAAGTGACGATTTTTGCAGCAGGCTTTATGGGCATCCGTAGGTCTTTTAGCCACCAGGGTAAAGCAAGGTCATGGCTGGGCCTTTTTGAGGGCACAGGGGATCCTCTGAATATAAATTGTAAGAGAAAGAGTCCTGTGAACTGAGAAAATGATGGTACAGGGTGGGATAGGTGTAGTGTTCTCTGTGAGATTAGTCAGTATGTCTAAATGTTTAAAAAGCTAAGTAAGCATTAGTCCATGCTTTACAAATTGTGAAATGCTTCTCTCTCTCTTTAGAAAAACTATAACAAAAATGTATATGTATTCTACCTATACATAGGCATAAGTATTACATGCCTAGTGCTCACTGAGGCTAGAGGCAGGCATCAGTTTCCCTGTAACTGGAGCTACAAATGGTTGTGAGCTGCCATGTGGGTGCTGGGAACTGAACCCAGTTCCTCTGGAAGAGCAGGCATTGCTGTTAACCATTGAGCCATTTCTTCAGTCCTGGGAGGCATGTCTCGATTTATGCTCTCCCTCCTTTCAAACAGAGCATTTTATCAATGGCCAGAGCACTGGGTGGCCGTGTTTGAGCCATGGGTGTCTCCCCAAGTCAGGTGTTAGAGGTGTGGTTTCCAGGGGAGCATTGCTAAGAGGTGGTAGACCATTTAAGAGCTGAGGACTCACGGCTGGGTTTTCCCTCAATGGGGGCAGGTACTCACAGGGGACGGTGGGTCCCGAGACCATCACGTTTCTTCTCTGCCTCCCCTCTCTCCTTTCCTTCCTCTTCCCTTCTCTTCCTTTCTTTCCCCCTGGCCAGGAATTAAGTAGAGATGTTCTTCATCACGACATACCACGAGACTAACTACCATGGAAACAACCACTCACAGATGAAACTTTTAAAAACGTGAATCAAAATCAACTTTTTTTCCTCTTTATAAATTATTTCAGTCATTAGAGCAACACAAAACAACTTTATATACCACATCATTTAATATTAAAACAGTATAAAAGAAAAATAAAAGGTTTTAAAGTTGATTATTATAATTACAATGGTTTCTTTTCCTCAGGATATGTTATAGTTGTAGTAAACTGTAACTTTATTGATCCCAAAGAATTCACAACGCCCAGTGCTCACATCTGTGTGGTATTCCTGTGACTCTGGTCTTAGCCAGTGGGATATTACCATGGAGTGCAAGCAGAACCTTGGTGTTGACAACAGGGCTGGCCTTTCTGAAATATTCCTGAGAGCCACTTACTGGCAGAGAAGATCTAACCAGTTCTCTGCAAAAAGAGAGATGATGACTCTTGGCTATTCTTAAATATCCCAGTCTCTGCCACCATCCAATGACAAACACCAGTAGCACTTCATGTGAGTCCTATAAAGGAGCCGCTCAGCCGAGAGTCTCCACTTACACAGTTCTGAACAAATGGAGCAGTTATCATCTGGATCCATCGTGCTTTGTGTAGTAGCAGATAACCTATACAAAGAATTTAAACACACGCACAGTCCAAGTGCATGCATGTCCACACACCCACTTTAAGTGCTTTTTCATATCTGAGATATTAGTTCTCTAGTCCTGGGTGCACATTATCTGAGACGACTCAACCCTTATTGATAGCTTCTAGTTAGTCTACTCTGGAGGCAAGTTAGTGTATCGGAGGTATGTCCATATTTCATTAAGGATATAGTGATAAAGCTGATAAAGAAGTTTTTGTTTCTTTCCAGTTATCCCCCTACATCCAGAGGCACGCCTTGGAGGAGGTGGCTGCGGAAGAATGCTTATTTCTTCAGTGCATGAGCACCAGGGAACCTGGGAGAATTTATAAATCCATCATTTCCAGTCATTAGGCGACATGTTGGTCAGCATAGAAGCCTCTCCTCTCATTAATTCAGGGGAGATTTCCTCATGTCAGCCTCATTAGTATTTATGGGGTTTATCCACATCAATCGCTAGCGCATTAACAGGGAAATAACTAAACCTCCCAGGGTTTGTTGGCACTAATAAAATGAGCTGGAATTTGCAGAAATCACCATGATCAGAAGTATTCTAAACCAGGGCCTGTAATTGATCCTTTCAAAGTAGCCTCCGGATGTTTTCCTGTGTAGTTCCCTATCAGTGACATTTGCATATTATTTTAGCACATTATTTGAAACCTGTACAGATTGAGGGGAGGGTCTATTTCTTACCATGAAATGATGAAGGAGAACCCCATGAGCATCAAAAACACCATGGTCAGGCTAGAGCATCTACATCCACAAAGAGTTAAATTCCTTATAATTCTTTTTTGTTTGGTCCCAGCTTATAAAAAAAAAAAAGAGCCCCTGCATGTAAATATATTTTTTATGTATTCTGAACATAAAGATAGCTCTGTCCTACCATATTGATTTATTAGATTCTCTGACATTTTAGCTGTGGTCGTTATGTTATATTTATGAGATGAATGTTGGATTCCCTCATTATGTTACCCTCATTTATTTTACATACTTTTATGGCTGGTTGTGCACCGCTTTACAGTTAAAGCTTTATTGCAGCTGTTAGCATTGGGGGAGGGGAAAGCAAGTAGTTATTGATCAGAATTTACATGTTTACTGTTGTGATCATGATTTATTTAATCTGTGTGTACATATAAATACGAGCCCCCTCTCTGAAATGAAAAATGTACACCGTATCGGAACCTTAGATGGTAGAACATTTGTTACCCCTCTCCTACCCTTTGGAGTGGAGAACTAGGGTCCAGTTCTGAGTCCTGTGAACCAGCACTTTTGGGCTTGGAGGTGAAGGCTGTGGGTTTTGGAGTCCTAGAGCTGGGTACAGATCTCAGCTGTGCTGAATAGCTGTTATGGTCTGGGTCCACTAGTCTACCTCTTACTGTGTCAGCGTCCTCACTTATAAAGTTACGTACTAGTTCTTAGCCCATAGGTTGTTGCGGAAATGAAAACAACATTGTTAAGATTCCTTGACTGTGCTGAGCACAGGTGCATTGCTTATTAAATGCTAGTCACTGAAACTCCAGTGGGCGAGTTGTGAGCAAAGCATGCTGGGAAGGTGCCACGGCTTCCAGGGAGGTAAAATTTTATTTTATCTTAAATCTTATTTTAATCTTAATAATCTTTAATAAAGTAAAAATCTTACTTTAAGATTTATTAAAATCTTTTATTAATTGAGATTTAGTTAATTAATTAGTTGAGATTTCATGTGATGTATTTTGATCATATTCACCCATCTTCCCTCCTGATTTCCTCCAGGTCTGCTTCCATCCTCCTGCCCCACCCTGGAATCATGTCTCCTATTTATTTTTCCAAATAACCTATCATCTCCAATTTGGGCTAGCCATGTACGTCTGGCTGTCTACCTATCTGGAGTCACATGCTTCAGACTGTCCATCTCCTTGAAACCAACTGTCTATAGCTTCTGAGTTAGGGGTGGGACTTTATGAACCCCTCCCACTCCATGCTGAAATGTTGGCTGCCTTGTTCTTGCGCCAACGACCACAGCTGCTGTGACTTCGAGTCATAAGTGCATCCATCCTATCAAGGCTAGGAGGCGTGGTTTTCCCAACTTCCTTGGCTCTTCTTAGCCCCCTTTCAGCCATGGTTTCTGAGCTATGTATGTGTGTGTTATGTGTGGATGTAGATGTGTGTTGTGGGTGTATGTGTGTGTGTATGTGTGTGTTATGTGTGGGTATAGATGTATATGTATGTGTGTGTGTATGTATATGTGTATGTGTGTGTTATCAACACCATAGTTGTGATTGAGTATTCTTCAGTTACCTGTCTTCTGAGTCTTCTCTAACCACCAACTATTGCACATAGAAACTTCTCTAAAGTCTGAGATCTGAACTAAACTACAGGTAGAGAGACATGACTTTAGCAGGCAGTTTGTGGAGCAGGCCTTCAATAAATCAGACAGTGGTTGGTTACCCCTATAACATTTGGGCTGCTATTGTGCCCATGGGTGTATCTTGTCACACTGGTCATTATTGCAGTTCATAGGTTTCACAATTGGATGAGACCATTTATGGTCTTTTTCTACTTGCAGCCAACATAGCATCTTTCAGTAATATGAGAACTAGGCAGGAGGGAGGACGCTTCCTAGTAAGTACAAACTTGATTTCGCCTTGCCTTGTGACCAGTTTGTGAGATACATTCAATAATAGAGTTTTGACATGAAGTTATGATGGGCAACTAGGAGCAATGGTGATAGCCTGTGTTGTTTTGGTGATCTCCAGGATGCCCCTGACCAGCCACTCGGGGTGAGGGGGGCATCCTACATATGGCACTGGGCTTCCTATTTGGAAACCTATGGCTTCTTAGATGAGTGTCATGCCCTGTGTCGGGCAACTCAATTCAATTCTTTTATATGAATATTTGCTTCTTCAAAGCAAGGGACTTAGAGGGTTCTGGAGTGTACTCTAGTCCAGTAAGGCAAGATTCAGTGATGTATAAATAATGCTAAAAAGGAATTGTTCCATAGATTCTTCTAGAAGCAATTTCATTTCAGACTACCTTGAGATAGCTTGGAAGGGTTAACTCTGTCCTGCCCCAGTCTCCTTGTCTTATCTGTCATTTGGGTTTATTATCTGTTTGGAGGATAATGTAACACTCATATTGTCAGCAGCCAGAAGTCCAAAGACAGTTTATAGTTCCAAGAAGACCAGCAAGTCACCTTACAACCTTAGCCAGAGATGCAATAATTTAAATATTATTGTTGTTGTATTTGTGGGGTGGGTTGGGGGGTTCATATGTATCACGGTAGACATGGGAAGGCCAGAGAACAATCTTGTGGAGTCATTTTTCTCCTTCTACCTTTACATGTGTTCTAGGTATTGAACTTGAGTCGTCTGCACACATGATAAGCATCTTTGTACACTAAGCCATCTCGTAGGTGAAGATGTAACTTGTAGCAAGGCAAAGTCTGCCTGCATGGTAAAGTTGTGTTCAGAGCCAGCTGGAATGACCTTGATGTCACTTCAGCTATCAGGAAGCATCACAGTACAAACAAGGGGAGCCATTAGGCTTCAAGGATAAGAAGATGCAGGAGAAGGCTGCCAAGGGAGTAGATCTATATAGATAGGACATGGTGCAGCTTTAGCCCAGGGAATGTCATAGCTTTGAGTTCAAGTCCTGGACCTTCTCAAGAGCAGAAGTTCCACAAGAGCCCAAGGCTCCTTGGATTCCCAAGGACTCCTTTCTATTTATTTATCCAGATTACAACCATTGGACCAGGGAGGTTAGTCCTCTCCTGGCTCACTCATTTGTGTCTGTGGGATACAAGGCTTTGCTTTATCCTCATCTTTTAAGTTAAACCTCACATTCAACCCTTCTATTAGCAAACAAATTATTTTTATTTTGTACTTTACAGCTTGGCAATGATTCTTGGAAATAATTTACTTTTATCGTCTCGCTTCAGGTTTTCAAAGGATCATCCATCTGGCAAAGTCAGGGCTATGTTTTCTATACGTTCAGTTTTGTTTGGAGGCTTTTTAGCAGAACTAATGATTTTTAATCAAATCTCTAGGCCACTCATCATAATTAGCTTTAGAATTATGAATTATGTTCAGCTCATGGTTTTGTCATGCTTCCTGTGATACTTGAGTGAATTAAAGGCTACCACTGAATTTCCAAAGCCTCTCAGGGTGATTAACAGTATTTAAAGAGAAATATCCAATTTTCTCTCTGTTTTTAAAACACTTCCCAGAAAACATGGACTTAATTTTTTACTGCTTGTCTTTACCCTCTACTTAAAATTTTCATTGCTTATCAGCTTGCTCCCACAGCTTCCCCTCCAAATCACTGGCCATAAAGATTTTTCTACGTAGCTAAGATTTTTATAAAAATAAGATTGATCTCAGAAATATTATGCAGCACAAAGCAAGTTACACACCAAAGATAGCTTAGAGCATGATGTCACACAGGTGACATCCTGGCACAAATCAGGGGTGACAGGAATCAGAACAGAAGTTTCTTCGGGTTAGAGCATGAGATATCTGTGGGATGTGTAAATTAGAAGCCTTCTAGTTCTTGATTGAGCTGATGCCAGAGGTGTATGCACTTGTCAAAACTTATCATTACTGTCTTTCACTATGCAAACGTGTCTCAGTAAGAACCTGGTAAGGCAATTGGGAGCTAGCTCAGTCAATAAAGCACATGCCATACAAGGCTGAGGATTGGACTTCAATCCCCAGTGCTTATGGAAATAGGCCATGGTGGTGTGTGCTTATAACAGTGCCTGGCCTCTGCATACGCCTGCACATGTAAACATGAACCTCCCACCATGAATTCCTTCCACATGTCCAAAAACATGATACAGCAAATCACTACTCATGTGTTTCTTTACATATGTCTTTCATGGAATTAAGAGCTATAGAAATCACAAGATGTCATGGTGTCTTCCCTTTACACAGATTTTTAAAGGGAAAAAATGTTCTGTTACACTCTTGATTCCTCTAAGTCACTGGAGGTTTGGGAAAGAATTGTTGTGAGGATGTTGGAGTGGGTACCCGCTGTCTGGCTTAGCTTTTATAGGAAGTCATTACTCCTTCTAAAAATGTTCCCTTCCTCTGCCATCTGACTTATATGGAGGAATAATTTCTTGGCTAATTTTTTTCAGCACCTACTTCTGAAATACAAATTCACTTTTCCTAATGAATCATTATCATGTACTACCATCAAAGGTTATTCACTGAAAGCTCAAGAAAAAAGCAATGAAAACTAATTTTGATTGTTAATGGAAATGTATTTTTAGTCTTAAAGAGCTTCCCTCAGCAATAATTATAGTCATGCCTCTTGGGTGTTTTTGGACTTTTAAATTTACATCTAGTAGCTCTTTTTCATTTAGCAGTTAATCTTCTACCAGAGCTTTGCAGATTTGTTCTTTAGTCTGGTGCTAGGAAAGGATGATTTTATATCTTCCCTTCTCTTGCTCCATTTTTATGCCCTTTTCATGACATCTGTGTGTGTGTGCCCAGACTGAGCTCCTCCTCCTGTCAGCCTATGTCCCCATGTGATGGTGTGCATAGGCATTGAGCGGCCAGCAGGGGCAGGCAGGGAATGGAGGCTTTGCTTTCCTGTAACCAGTGGTCATCTGTGGTCCAGCTCAGAGTTGGTACATGGCAGATGGATGGACGAATCTTGCAGTAGGTGCTGCTTAGCCTTGCAGCCCGGGCCTATGGACATTAGATACTTCACCCACAAGCAAGATCTGTGCACTGCTGCCTTTCTGTCTGCAGATCTGGAAGCTTCTGTGGGCACGTAAGGAAACTGAAGCCAACAAGATGTAGAGCTTTTGCAGTCACTGTAGGTGTTCATCTAGTTTGGACCATTCTGTACCAATCCCAGAGACAGGCAGAGGCACTTTAGAAGACATGAGGAATAAAAGGATTCAGGCACAAAGGCTGTGTGGGGTATTTCCTATTGTTACTGTTCAAAGCTGGCAGGGGAATGGCTCAGCTGGAACATGAGGGCTTGACTTTGAACCCTCAAAACTCACTGAAAAACCAAGGGTGTGGGATTCACCTGTAATTCTTGGCCTGCCTGCACAGGAAGGTATACAATGCCTCCGAGAGCTGTCTGGTAACTGACAAATTTTAGATTCAGTATGGATGATGTCTGTCCCAAAGAAATAAGATGGGGAGCAGTTGATCCTGTGTTAACATCCAGCTTCTCCATGAATGTGAATATAGGAACCTGCATTCACACACACACACACACACACACACACACACACACACACACACACACACACGTGCGCACAGTGTTTATAAACTTGGCCATCTTGATTAGAGGAAGCTTGTGACCCTTCTGGGAATCTTGTCTCTCCCACATACTGATCTCACTCACGAAACCACACCAAGGCCAGACACTTGGGAACTTGCAAAGTGGTGTTGAACATTAAGGAACAGTTAAAATTAATCCTGTGTACTGCAGCACCAGAGAAAGCTGGTCCCATATGTCAATAAATCCAGATCTGTTTGAAGCTAACGTCACTAAATCTTCGTCTTGACTGTTTGCTGCCGGTGTCAAGAGCTGCCCAGGAAGATGGATTTGAGGGGAGGATGAAAAAGGAACCGTATTAAACCCCAGCTCTGATAAGTTTAGTTAGGAGGCAGGAGATGTGTCCTTGCCATGACATTCTGTGGCTGATATTTGTTTCCCTTTAAATAATATGCTGTACATCTGCAAGAGTGATGGTTTGGGCTGGTGACATTGCATCCACACCAAGGTTACTGCCTTCTGGACAGGCGCTCTCTCTCCTTTCTTTCTACATCCCACACTTTGTCAATAAATATCCGCTTGTCTGAGTAAGTGAGATACAGATTTTATAGTTGATGCTGGAGCATCTTCATTGCTAGAAGCACTGAGGTTCACTCCATGTAGGGAAGGGTGAGCTAGAGGGAAATTAAAGGGGCCTTGAAACTGAATCATGAAACTCAAACAAGTTCAGCAGCAGCAGCAGAAGGGCCTGGCCTTTTAAGAATTCATTCCTTGAGGGATGGGGTGATAAGTCAGTGAGTAAAGTGCTTACAGTCCAAGCAGGAAGGACCCAAGTTTGGATTCCTGTTATCACATAAAAGCCAGGGTGTGGCGGGGGGTTGTACATATCTGTAGTTGGGAAATAAAGACAAATGATTCTCTGGAGCAGTCAGCCTAGCTGAAGAGGTGAACTCCAAGATCAGTGAGAGACCTGGACAATAAGGTGGCCATCTAGAAGAAGTGTAGGTTGACCCCTGACCTTCATATGCACATGCATGAACATTCATATCCACAGAGCATGCATACCCTCTACCACAGATACATCTCTCAAAGCCCCATTTTCCGCAAGCAAAATTTATAAAATCTGAGGGCTGGGGACTGTGTGTTCTGTCTTCCTGACCATTCTCTTCTTTTGTTCTCCTGATTTAGAGAGCTGTGGCTTGTGAGCACACTTGGCAAACATTTTCAGCCAAGGGTCACATGATAGGTACTTCCAGTATTGTGAGCACCATCCTGGCTATTATTACCCAATTCTCAGGCATCAGCTCATCCTCACTGCATATGTGTGTGCTATGGGAAGCACAAGATGAATTTCGTGTAATTTCTCAAGCCATAAAAAGCCTTTCTTTTTTTTTTCACTATGTAAAAATATTAAACCATTGATAGCTTGCAGGCTATCCAGAAAAAAGAAACATTAAATTTGTCTCAAAGACTACAATTTGACTTCTGGTCTATGGTTTTATTCTTTCTTATCATTCTCCTTTTGTCAGTGCAAGATGATATTGACTTGACTCTTTTGATGGAAAGATCTTGTCAGCATAGAGATAGAGTTCATGGCCACACTGGAAATAAATTGGACATGAATCAGAATGATGCTGGTCTCTGAGGCAAGCAGCCCAGGCCCCTATACCAACCCTCCATAAACACTTAGTAGCTGTGTGAGTTCAGGTTGGTCAACTAATCTCTCTGAGTTCCCATTTCCCTTTTCTCTCTTTGAGGTGGGGAGTAAGCATATTTGCATTGCTTATATGTGTGCCTATTCTGTATTCTGAAGAGTCAACCTCAATGAGAACTCCTGGTGAGCAGAGAATTGTCATGTGGGGCTTTCATTCACTAGTTCTTCTTGTTCTTGTTGGCTCTGCTTGTAGCTGATACTATGTCTTTTGTAGTTCAGTTGCCCAGGGAAGAAAGAAGGCCTTTTATCTTCCCATTTTCTAAGGACTCTGAAAAAAACTTAAAAAAACAAAAAACAAAACAAAAACAAAAACAAAACAAAACAAAAAACAAAAAAATAACTTTACTGTTTATTTCTCTGTGTGGTAGATATACATACGTGTCTGCATGCTTATGTGTCTGCTGGTGCATGCCTCAAGGTGTACATGCACACATGGATGACAGAGGTTGACATCAAGTATCTTTCATTGCTCCCCACTTTAATTTTGTGGCAAGATCTCTCACTGATCGTGGAGCTCACTGCTTCTGCTTTGCTGTCTAAACAGCCAGTCCCAGACATCCTCTTGACTCCTCCACCCAGCATGGAGGTTACAGGCTGGCTTTTTATTCTCATGCTAAGGTTCAAAACTCAAGTCTTCATGTTTACATGGTGAGAACATTGCTGACAGAGCCAAATCCTCAGTCGTTTTTGTCTTACTTTGGCTTTTGTCCCCCCCAGAACACCTATATGCCAGCCTGACTACAGCTGTGTCACTTCTCGCAAAGACCCACCATCCTGTCTATTTTTCCCAAGCAGACCTTTTTTTCCTTTATTCTTCTCTCAAATATTACATCCCAGAGTTTCCTCTCTCTCCTCTCTGCCCACTCCCTACCCCCATTTCCCCTCTGCCCCAGATTGCTCTTCCCCCATTTCCCCTCAGAAAAGAGTAGGTTTCCCAGGGTTATCAACTGAACATGCTATATCAAGCTGCAATAAGACTAAACACTCTTCTTCATATTAACGTTGGGTGAGGCAAGTCAGTAGGAGGAAAGGGTCCCAGAAACAGGCAAAAGAATCAGAAACAGCCCTGGCTTCCACTTTTAGGAAGACAGAACTACACAACTGTAACAGAGAAGCTGAGGACTAGGTCAGACCCATGTAGGCTCCCTTCTCCTCTGTTCAGTCTCTGTGAGCTCCTGTGAGCTCTGGTTATTTGGTTCTGTGGATCGTGTTCACTTGGTTCTCAATCCCTCTGAATCCTATAATTCTTCCTCTCTCAATTCCACAGGATTTCACAAGCTCCACCGAACATTTGGCTGTGAGTCTCTGCATCTTCTCCCATCAGTTTTCAAGCAGATCTTTGGTGCGTGTTCACAGTGGGCTTTCCCCATGGTCCACAGCACAGGCAATCCTGTTCTGTGGGAATGGCTTGGCCCTGCCCTAGGCCCACAGTTTCTACAAACGATATCCTATCTACCCACAGGTGTAGTAGCACGAATGAGACTCAGAGCCAAATATCGGGGAAGGCTGAAATATCAGCAAGTGGAAGCACCACAGTCAATTCTCACCCAGCTGTCTTGCAACTTCCTCTGCCTCGCTCCTGGTCGCTTCTGCCTGTCCCTTCTGCCAGTCGCTTCTGTGTCTCTGGGTTTCTGCAGCCCTTATATACCCTATCCCATCTAGGTTAGGATTAAAGGCTTGTAGCCTTGAACTCACAGAAACAGAAGAAGTTGTCTCTGGAGTTGTGGGATAAAAGGTGTAGGTCTCCACTCCTGGCTTTCCCTGTGTTGGGATTAAAGGTGTGTGTGACTGACTCTCAGCTGTTTATCCTTGTATTCAAGGATCTGAGCTGTCTGTCCAGGATTTGACTGTGTGCTTTCTCCCCTAATATTTAGGTTTTATTAAGTATGTATCATATATCTACACACAGGGTGAATATTTTGTGAATAAGAATGAAGTAAGGGTGAGGGCTGCAGTTGGCCTTTTGACCAAGATGACTCCTTTTATGATTACCTCACCTCCCAAAGATAAGGGAGCTTGTGGCAGGAGGGAAGGAAGGGTCTGGAGACATTATTCTGGCAAATGTCATCAAGGGGATTTTAAGCAACTGTGTGTCATGTCCCATCTCTGTAGCCTGCCACACTTTCAGAATATTTTCATTTCCCCATAGTTCATTCACTCTATCCCTGCTATGGATCTCTGAGGTGTGTGGGATATTCTATTTCCCGTTGTCCGTGAGCAAGCGGAGGCCCAGAGATGTCATGCACTTTTTAAAGCATCACATAGATGATCTGTGGTCAAGTTAGGATAGGAAGCCAGTTTGGGCCACTATGTTGCACTCAAGTCAGACCTCAACTTGTAGGACCAGGCTGTTGGCTCTGGCTATAAGGATGTTAAAATCCCTCAGTGTGAGGACTGTCAGAGTAGGGCAAACTTTTTTTTCTTATCTTACCTTCCCAGAATGCATTTGTGGAGCAGGTTTTAGAGGAAGAAAATGTGCTATGTATTGGGAAGCTCTATACCAGTCAGACCTACATTATGTAAATATGTACACAGAGCCTTTGCTTATCTGTTCTGTGTGCAGTGTCTGGTACACGGTGACTCCTGAACTGTGCTCCCCAGCCCTTCCAAAGCCCCTCATTGCTCACATAATGGAGTGTGAAGTTTGTTTGTAGGGGCTTCCAGTCCTCTGCAATCTGCTCTAGCCCCTCCCATCTAACCTCTGGCTCCAAGGACTTTATTTTTTAGGCAGGCTCATTTCCCCAGCATGCCTCCCCTGCAGGAGGCAGGGCTGTTTTCCTCCTCTTTCTCCCATGCTTCTCTGCATCTTTTATCTTCACTCATCAAGAGAAGTTCTGGTCCCCTAATGTAATATCCTTGCTTTCCCTATTTTAAACAAACCCATCTCCATCACTCTCTTTCTCCGCCGTGATAATGTCTTTGTCTTTATTTATTTGAAGCAGCCGTCCATGTTTTATCTAAAGCTCTGGGTGCCGGGAAGGAGCAAACTGTCATTTGAAAGCCATGCCATGCCACCATCTTTTGGTAGGGATCTTGGGATGATAATGTTTTAAAAGAACACAACTCTTTTTTATTATTAATTTTAAAATTTTTATTATGTAAATCTTGAAAATTGATAGAGAAATCAATTACTAAAATTAACCCGATTCAAAGCCTATGAATCTTGGTGAACTTCTATATATTTTGAATGGTGCTTCTGAATCTGTGGAGCTTCACATTAGATATTATACTTTCACTTATGAACATATGTGTATGTATGTATCCACTATCAACAATAAGAATTTCACGACAGACTCAGGAGTAGAAGAGGAATTAGCTTTATATCCTCCTTCCTAACCCTGCCCATCCCTGCGTATGGTCAGCTATGCTCATCCTTCAAGATGACTTTTCCACCTTTCTTCCTGATAGGATTTTCCTCCACTATATTCACAGAAACATCCTGTCTATGTCATCCCATACACCTTCCTGCTTCTCCTCCTGTATTTGTATTTACACTATAAAATATAATTTCCTCAAGTAGCATGATCTTGCCTTACATTCTTCGTATTCCCTAGAGATCTTATTGGCATATGAATAATTAATTGCTGCTGGACAAGGGACTGAAGGAAAGTATCTTATTTTTCTAGGCTCTAACGTTTGCTGATGTGCTCCAGGCTCTTAGTTCTTGCTGTGAGTTAAGGCTCTTTGTTGTTGTTGTCTTCTTATACTCTCTTCATGCATTGCTTCCCTGCTTTGCCAACGGAAATCCTGTCCATTTGTCAAGACCTAGTTTAAATTCCATTTTCTTCTTCTTCTTCTCCTTCCCTTCCCCTCCGTGTTTATGTGTGTGTGTGTGTGTTTGTATATATGCATGTGTGCAGGCAGATGCCCATGCATGTGTGTGTTTGTATATATGTATGTGTGCAGGCAGATGCCCATGCATGTGTGTGTGTGTTTGTATAGATGCATGTGTGCAGGCAGATGCCCATGCATGTGTGTGTGTGTTCGTATGTATGCATAGTGCAGGCAGATGCCCATGCATGTGTGTGTATTTGTATGTATACATGTGTGCAGGCAGATGCCCATGCATGTGTGTGTGTGTTTGTATATATGCATGTGTGCAGGCAGATGCCCATGCATGTGTGTGTGTGTGTGTGTGTTTGTATGTATGCATAGTGCAGGCAGATGCCCATGCATGTGTGTGTGTGTTTGTATATATGCATGTGTGCAGGCAGATGCCCATGCATGTGTGTGTGTGTGTGTGTTTGTATGTATGCATAGTGCAGGCAGATGCCCATGCATGTGTGTGTGTGTTTGTATGTATGCATAGTGCAGGTAGATGCCCATGCATGTGTGTGTGTGCGTGTGTGCACATGTGCCAAAGATTGATGTTGAATGCCTTTCCTGAACTGCTCTCATCTTTCTTTAAGACAGAGTCACTAAATCTGAAGCTCACTGGTCTGAATAGGCAGGCTGACCAGAGTGTACCAAGTATCTATCTGGCTGTCTCCACTCCCCCAGCACTGGAATTATAGACCAGCTATATATAGTTTCCAGCTTTTTGTGGATGCTGGGGATCTGAACTGAGGGCCTCAGAGTCGTATGGCCAGTATTTCACCAGCTGGGTCATGTGTCCTCCTGATATTATCATTTTTATAAAGCCTTTGCCAGTTTTCCTCACAAGCCATCACCTTCCCACTCTTCTTTTGTATTGTTCAATTTTATACAGCGTGACTTCATTCCACTCACCTTCTTTCCATCTTGGAGACAGTAAGTACTTTCGGGGCAAGGTTGGATGCTCCCTCATTGTGTCCAATACTTTGCTCACTGCCCTCTAGTCAATAAATATCTGTTGTAGTGAATTAATTTGAATAGGTTAAATTATATCATCCTGCCTCTGCATTCCCATCCTCTTAACTGGTGGCCCCTGACCTAGCTCTATGTGAATTTCCTCAAGTTTCATTTTGGTAATGGAGGAAATACCAAGCAGAAAAAGGATATATATCTACAGCCAGTCAGCATGATCTACTGTGTTTGAATGTGAATATTGGAAACATAACTTATAAGAAAACCATTTCAATTATTTGTAAAATATTTAAATAGTATAATCCAATTTACATTCTATCATTTCTAACAGCTGTAAAATTTACTTTACACCAAAGTTAGCTCCATCATTTTAATTCAGTCTGGGAAAACAGTACAAATGAAAGCTTAATTTGTATTTAATCTCCCCTTTTGTTTCTACATTATTGCCTCCGAATCGTTCCTTTTAGTGATTGAGTTTTAAACCAGAGAGAAGAAAAAGCTCAGTGAAATATTTGAGAAGAATATAACCCATAATGAAAAGTTTAGAGTAAATGTTTAAAAATCCCATCTGGCTTTGTTATTTGGGTTTTCAATACTTGGCAGTATCTTTGTTATAAACCCAAGGTCTGAGCCTGTGGGCTACTTTGTAGGAATATGAGGCCCATGACTCCCTGGTATCTAATCCCAGGTGGCTCACTTGGAGTGAGTGTCATTTAGATCTCAGAGGGTCCATGTATGTGGGATTATTTTTTAGTGTGTGGATGGTATTTGTGTATTTAAGAGGCTTGATTAGCATTTTGGTTAGCTTTTCTCCATACCCTCTTGGTGATCTTCCAGCTGCTGTCACTAGCAGGGAGTTGTCACAGGGAAAGGTAGCAGACCTGTGACAAATTTTGCCATCCTTGTGTTGACATTAGCTCTGATGATGGATTGAGAAGATGGTTCCAAAAAGAGATTGGATGGCCAAGTGACACAAAGGTTCTCAGGACAGACTGAGTACTGTTCTGGGGGTCCGTATATACCCCTACCTGAGCTTCTTTTTCTCATCTTGCTGTCACTATATCTCTCCTGCCTCCAGGAAGACTGTTTGAAACAGAGAGCTAGCCTACTGAGAGATACTGAGAGATGCTATGACGTGAGCAGACTTCTAGGACCCTTCATCTCTGTTAGCTCAGATGACCCTTGGAGCAAGTTTGTGGATTTTGGTGTAGCATAGAATATTGACCCTACTTCACAGACAAGGAAAGCAGAGTCCAAGACCATTGGGACTTGCAGGGAAATCCTAGTGTCCCTGCTTTATTAATAAGTCCTTCTTCTACTACACTGTGCCCTAAAGGATTGTCAGGAAGTTACAGTGCTTTCAGAGAGCAGAGTCGTCTGAGACTGAGGGCTCTGAGTTCCAGAGGGATCAACGATATTGCAGATAAAGATTCAGAGAGGCCAGAATATACAGTCAGTCTAGGGTGGTGGAGGCTCATAGTTCTCTACTTCTTGTTTTCATCCCATTAGGTATATATAGGTCCAGTGATGCCGGGCTTAGGATACCCTTTCCTCATTGAGAGAAACTCACTTCTCTATTATTGTTTTCCTAGATATCTTTCTCTTTTTTTCCTTTTATTTATTTATTTTTATTTATTTGCCTTGGTGTTTGCCTGGAACTGAGAACTGGAACTACAGATAGTTGTAAGCTGCCATGTGGGCGCTGGAAATTGAACCCTGGTCCTCTGGAAGAGCAGTCAGTACTCTTAACCACTGAGCCATCTCTCCAGCCCCCCAGATCTCTTTCTATAACATGGCATGCCAGCAGCAGGCTGGCCTCACCACATATGAGCAACAGAGGCAGGTGCTTGTCTAAGGTACTCGAGACATCCTTCAAGTATTTCTTAGGTCTAGGGCACTTCCCATCATGAGAAGTCTCAAGTATCAGTTGTTTCTTAATCATGTGTGAAGTCTTAAGAGCATGGCTTGCGTCCTGCTCCCCAAACTATTCAGTGCCAGACTCCTACTGAATGGGCTGGTAAGTTGAGTGGATAAATGTGTCAACAAAATGCATTGCTAGCATAATATCAGTATTTAGACATACTACCAGTTTCTGGTTAGTCTAACAGCCATACAAACTCAGAGGATGATAGGATGGTTATGTTTTATATGAAGTTTTGGTCTGAATATCCCATTTTTTTAAGTTTAATAACCTCGCCTATACTTTCTGTCTGCCTTCTAGCCAATCAGCATTTTATAAAAACCAGTAGGAGGGAAAAATTTTTACAATGTCCCAGAACGTAATCCCATAACAGTTCTGATTTTAGTTCTTGGGGCAGTCTAAGGATATGCCATCTTACTAAGAGAAAAATAGAACCTTTCATGGTTAGTGAGAGGGTCTTGGTGGGCATGTGCTGATGATCCAATTGCCTTGATTTCTGGTCAGTCTTCTCATGCTATTCCTTGGGCTAAGTTGCTTTCTTCATCATTAGCATGCAAGACAGTCTGGTCTCATGGAGGACAGACAGAAGGATAATAAGAAAGCTCCAGGAATTCCATCAGTCTAGCTGATAGAACCTTGGACTTCTTGCTCTGCCTTGGCCAGTGCTGTCTGGTGCTCAGGCAATCGTCAGGTTTATCTGCCCAATGTCATCTTGGTCTTTCTGGTGGTGCATGCTTTCCTTAATTCATAATACCAAGAAGAGCTTTCATGACACGAAGTACTTTTCAAGTCTGGAATAATGCAGGCTTGTCTCCCAGGCTAGTTCATGTCATTCTCTCTTCTTAAGGCATACCTGCTCTCCACATAACACTTAGGAGGCAGTAATCCCCTGGTCAGGTTAGCCCTCAGCCCCTTACCTGTAGAGAGAGCCCTTGTCACCAGCACTTCACATGACTCTGACACAATAGCAACTGCCATCTTGATTGCAGTGAGGTGGTGACAGTATGGACAGTGTTGTTTTGTTTTGTAAGAATCACCGAAGTTCAGATAGTGAGAAGTTACGGAGTCAAGAGAAGGGATTTTTCTCTTCTTCTGCTTTGAATATACCTATCTCCATCTACATGCTGTACTGATATGCTTTTTCCATGGTGTGTTAGTAACTTTTCCAGTTGCTATCACCAAAAAATTGAGAGGAAGGGTTTGTTTTGGCTTGCAGTTTAAAAGGATGCAGTCCATCATGGCCAGGAAAGCATGGCCTCATTGCATGTGCAGTCAAGAAGGAGAGAGAATATTAGGTAGGCCTCAGCACGGTCATAGGAGCTTACCTGCAATTCTAGCCTCAGAGAAGTTGAGGTAGAAGACGCCCAGAGCAAGCCGGCAAAGCCAGCTATATTGGGAAGCTCTAGGTGTGACTGAGAGCCTGCCTCAATGAGTAAGGTAGAAGAGTGATTGGAATGATTCCCAGCATCAGCCTTGAAACCTGCACAATCCACATGCACATATGTGTGTGTCTACCTACACACATGCAAACGTGTACACTTATGCACTACAGACACATGGAAATTGGAAAAATAGAAGTAGAGAAAGATGAATCTAATGCTTGTCTAGCTTCACCCTTTTACACAGTCTAGGGTCCCAGCCTGTGAAATGGTACCACCCACATTTAACATGGGTCTTCCCCCTACAATTAACCTAATCTACATAATTCCTCACAGACATGACCTGGGATTTGTCTCCAAGCTGATTCAAGATCCTGTCAAGTTGACAGACTGAACCATGGCATGTGGTTCAGTCTGCATCACAGAGGTGATGAAGGTGTGTTTTCTGTAGTCTCTCTGCCAAGCAGAGGAGGGTTACTTGAGCAAACCACTAGTTTGCCATCTACCCTTATAATTCTGTGTTGCAATCAATGGCTTCTACACATGTGATTACTAACTGCATTATGAAATTCACCCATGTTAGCAATACCCTCTCACGTTTATAATGTAGGTATAATGTTTATGCTAATTTTGAAGCTCCCCCATTATTGTTAGTCACTCACATCCCTATGTTTGCATATTATCCACATCCAAGGACTAGGATGCATTTCCTGGAGTCATTGCTAAAAGCCAATGTATGGAAACTGTTTATTGCAGCAGATGTTACAAATCTGGGACTCTGGATTAATGTCAGTTTCTGAATGTAGAGTGCTTTAGTTAATTCCACCCAAGGACAGATGATATCATCTAGGAAGGAGGAATATATTAGAATCTGTCAGCCTGAAGGTAGTAAAAGGTGGTGATATGTTACAAGGAGTACTAAAAGGTCATTCAAAGAAGAGATATTGCTAATAACTCAATTAAAGTTTTCATGCTGACATTTTACAAATTTCTGTGTGAGCCCTAAAACATTTTTAGAGCTAGCTAAATTGAGACCCTAGATTGGAAAAACAAGGGTCAAATAGGATTCACACAATTCCTTTGTGAAATGAACAAATGAGGCCACTCTCTTTGTCCAGAAAGTTCCAGCCATCCAATTCATTGAAGTTCCTTTGATATTTAGGCAGAGCTACATATAGCTGTCCCTGTGTCTACAGGGACTTGGTTGCGGGACTTCCTGTAGATATAAAATCCATAGCTGCTCAAGTCTTTTAGATGAGACAATACTGTATTTACTTATAACTTATACATATAGGTTATGTATAGGTTACATGCATATAATATCTTACATGTATATGTATAGATTATATGTATATAATGTCTTCCTGTACACATCAAATCATTTCTAGATTACTAACAATACCTAATACACTGTGAACACTATATACACAGAGTTATAAAATATTGTTAGGGAATAACCACAATACATATCTGAGCATGTTCATTATAGATGGGTCTTTTCATCAGTGCTTTCTAGCTGGGCTTGGTAGAATCAATGGGCTAGAGCTGTTAGATACTGACTGCAGATGATATGTCCTCTTTGAGGTTGCTTTTGCTATGCTTCTGCTTATGTGTGTAGTAGCTTACTCATCTGGGTATTTGACCTTGGAGAAACAGTGTTTTCTAGGCCCATTGCTCTTCATGGTTGTATCTGTGTACTTTGTTCTTCCTGAGAAACCCAACAAAGAGTGGAAATAGGGGATGCAGAACTGCCTCCAGACCACAGGCTTGGATATGTCCATTCTGTTAGGGTTTCTATCGGTGTGAAGAGACACCATGACCACAACACCTCTTATAAAGAAAAAAATTTAATTGGGACTGGCTTAAAGTTTCAGAAGTGTAGTCCATCATCATCATGGTGGGACATGGTGACATGCAGGCAGACATGGTGCTGGAGAAGGAGCTGAGAGTTCTCCATCTTGATCCACAGGCAACTGGACATGAACCATGTACTATACTGGCTATAGCTTGAGCATAGGAGACCCCAGAATCCACATCCACAGTGACACTCTTTCTCAAACGATGCCACACCTCCTAATAGTACCACCTCCTATGAGGGCTATTTTCTTTCAAACTAAACCATATTGGCTGAGTATGTGGGCAGCTAAGTCAGAAAGCCTGGAATGAGATTCACAAAGGTTTCCCCAGATTCTTCAGTCTTCATTGGATGGAATGATTCTTTCTTGGCTATTGCCTGAGAGTCACCAAGATTCTCCAAATAGCTCTCCCTAATGTTCTGCCACTGAATTTTTCCTCTCTGGGGGAAAATAACATGTTTTATTTCAAGGGATTTTCCCACTGTCTTGGAAGTGATCAGTATGTATGTAAGTGCACAGGCCTGTTTGTATTCAGTAGTTACTGCCACTTCCTGATGCGTATGTGGTGCCAAGGTCTGAGTAAGATGGGAAGGAAGAGTAGATTTCATGGCTCACTGGGGGAAGTGAAGGTCATCATTCAGTCACACACAGAGGTACCGGCACAAACATGTCAGATCAGCAGGGCCAGGAAGGAGACGAGAGCATCATGCTAGACGTCATCTAACTTAGGGGTATCTGCAGAGAGAATCATATCCTGAAGTTAACTGGGAAGCTGAGAGCAAAGGGAACTGTAGGGAAGGGATAGTAAGTTTTAAGGTTTTTGACTGGCTAGAGCTTGGCGATTACAGAAAAGCAAGGAGAGGTAGATGTGACTTCAGAGTGAGTGCAGGGGCAGAACTGAGCCTGAGGAGGTGATAGGGTCAGGTTATAGTAGCCCTTGTGATCTATAGCTAGCAGTTTCATTTCTTAACATGTTAAAATATTGTAAAGATAAACCAAACCCAAACTTCTGATATACACAGTAAATGGAATCACACCTTTGTTCTTCTCTTCTGGGATCACTATTGACCCTTTCAGCTAGTTTCAGACTATTTCTGTGTCTTTTGAGATGTTATCTTCAGTGGTAAGAAGAGCAGCCATGGGAGTCTCAAGACAGGGCATCTTGGCATCAGAAACTTCTCCTTGCTTGTGGCTTGTGTGAAGCATGAGGGATGAGGGTCTTTCCCGTGTACATGGTACACAGGAGGCATTGAATGCTTGCTTGATGATGAATTGGAAGTGACACCCATCTCTCAGGAACACAGAGCCAAGTTGGATCCCTCAAAGTCATCAGAACATTGTTAGCAAAGGGTCCATGGAGAGAGAGTAGCCTGGCCGCATCTGCTTACCTATCCTATGTGCTCACTGGAGCCACCTGATGCCAACCCCACCATGGCAATTCATCTTATTAAGTGCAAACTCATTCCCATACCCCTTCTGAAGCCCTTCTGATGATGGCTGTGGAGGCCAGGGATGTGTGGCAAAAACCTCCTTATTACAGTCTGTAAAAGAAAGTGGTGGCTGCTGGGGAGTAGTCAAATGAAGACAAATGCATTGTTAAGTTTTTATGGACCAAGGCCACACTTTCATCAAGCATAATTTGCATAATGTAACCAATGTTCAAGGCCAAACAGTCCTTATGCCCCAATGGCAGCCCCCTGACAACCTAGTCAGTGGTGGTGAGGCCTCCAACCCAGCCCCTCAGGTCAGCAAACCTCCTCTTCACCTGCTGGCTCAGCATGCTGGCTGCTACAGGACTCTCATTTTGACCTCTCTAGGTAAATACTGATGATACTGAAATTCCACATCCAGCAACTCTATGGTCAGAGTTCAGGGCTCTCTTTCTCAGTTGGTCTCAGCTTTCTGGCCAAAGCTGTCTGTAAGTACCGGTTGAGCATTTTATGGGATCCATTTTGTCCATTGTGGGAAGATCCTGGTTCATCTCTAGGGTTGCTTCAGGTAGATCTTGTAACAGTCCTGGTGGTAAAATGCAGACTGGTAGAGATGCTATGTCCCTCTATCGCATGTCAGATGGTAAAGCTGTCTTGTAGTGTCCTGGGTACTCTCAGCAATGACCTTTGACAGCACCTACCTTCATTACATGCTAATACCCGCAGAGACACTTGGAAGTCAGGCTTCCTCATCTTACACTGTGAAGCAATTATCATCCCTTCTCCTGGTAGGGGTGAGTGTTCGGTATCTATCACAGGATAGATTTTTTACGGCAGTCAGAACTTTCTGCCTATTGGTCTTCCGAATCTATTTGTGTGTTGACATTTACAAGGTGTGTGTCATGAAGCTTGGATAGAGAGTGAGAGAACAGAAAGGGGAGAGAGAAGGTGGGAATCATTATATCCCATTTAATGATGGCAATTTCCCTATATGTGCCACTTCTAGAAGAGACCATAGATGTGTGTCTCATACTTGCATGTACAGCGAAGGAGATGACATGAGGAGATTCTGTTAGCAGCCGTGGTGATCTATTACCTTAATGATTTCATTGCTTGCCAAATATAAGAAAAATTCTCGATGTCGCACAGAGCTCTTTCCTTATCAAGCAATTCATTGTGAGGCATTTGCTGTAGAGCAGAAGCCCAAGGAGGAATCCTGCCCTTCTGTAAGTCGCTTTGAGATTTTAATATATGTGTATTTTTTTGGCTACTTGGACATTCTGATTCTTTTCAGCTCACAGGACAAGAGTGTATATTTGTATACCTGAAGTTAAAGTTTATTCATGGATTTGAAGGGCTCATAGATTTGGTTAGGAATTAATGGTGATTTTGTTAATAGAGTTCAATCAAAGCTGTCTTTGACTATTATTCTAGCCATTGTAAGGATAGATGTGTGTGTGTGTGTGTGTGTGTGTGTGTGTGTGTGTGCGCGTGTGTATGTGTGTGTTCCTGTATATGTAGGTATGTGTGTTTAGGGAGCGTGTGACAGTTTATCTTGATTGTCAACTTGATTAGATTGACATTTGTCTAGAAAGTTAGTAAAGTATACCTCTCCAGGCATTGGTGCAAATATTTTCAGAAAACATTAGCTAGGGGGAGAAGACCTGTCCTGACTGGAGGCAGCACCCCTGACAGACTAGGACCCTTGTGGGGTAAACAAGAGCAAAGAACAGGCATTTTTCTGCTTTCTTCTTGCTATGACGCACTGGTCTGATCCACCATGCTGTCCTCATCACTGTGAACAGAAACATTTGAAACTGTGAACCCAAATGCATTCTTCCTCCTGAAACATTTTTTGCTCAGCTATTTTATAACAGTGACTGAAATCTGGCTAACACACGGTGCTATGTGCCCTGTGGATAATTTGAACTATTCCCCCAGCATCATGTATGGGAATTTTAAATAAGCAAGAGCTTGTAGCATAGGCAGGTTCCAAGGAACTATTTTCCAAGGCTGTTGAGTGGAATAATCTGAATCATAGACCAAAAATCCAAGGTCATAGTGGGAGAACAGTACCAGGTGACAAGTCCCTTGGGTCAGGCAAAGCCAGTAGAGAATCACTAAGAGGGGTCAGATGCCTGTGTGACTTGGAGTCATCTGGGATGAGATCATAGACAGCTCTGTAAACAAAGCCTTCAGCCAGCGGTGTTGAAAGCTCCAAGATCTCATTATTGTATGAACTTGATCATGGCTTTAAGGGAATGAGGCAAGGCTTCAGTGTAACGCTGTGATTGCTGTGCACTTACTCTGCGTTGTCTGCTTTTTCTGGTGAGTGTCTAGGTTTCTTTAAAGCAGAGTCCTATTTGCACACTAAAACTTCCTTGGGAAGTGAAAGGGGCCTTGAGGATGTTAGAAGTCATTAGCACTGAATCCCAAGTCTTCCTGACAGGCCTGTTCAGGTCTCATGGGACATGCTGTGCTTCACCAGCCATGTTGATTTCCATGCCGTTGGTAAAATGATCTGCTGAATCTGGTAGTCTGCAGGCCTCAAAGGTACACTTGCAGAGTGTGTCAGGCAGCTCAAGGGCAGGCCTTTGTAACCCTGTTTTGAATGTGAGCCTTTAAAAAAATATTTTTAGACTTATTTATTTTGTTGTGCATTTGAAGGTTTTGCCTGCCTATATGAATGCGTAGTGTGTGTGGTATCTACAGAAGTCAGAAGAGGTGTTGGATCCCCTTGAACTGGATTTACACATGGCTGTGAGCATCCGTGGATGTGCTAAACACAGCCCAGATCCTCTGCAAGAACATCAACTGATGAGCTATCTCAGACCCCATCTAATTTTTTTAAGCAGTAGAACATTAAAGGGTCTGTATGTGCTCTCTTAGCTCTGCCACAGTGATGTCTAGTCTACATGGTTTGCTGTGTATCTGAGTAGGCCATGAATGTCAGGAGAGACAGTCTCCTGAAACCCACACAAATGGACATGATGCTAATGCATTGGTTCTTTAGCTACCTGAAAGTTCACCCAGAAGAGAACTCTTAGCTCTATGACCGTAGAGGTCAGGGGCCATGTCTCACTTATTTTTTAAAGAAATACATTTTTTATCTTTTTCAATTAAAATATGATTACATCATTACCTTCTTTTCTGTTCTTCCATTCTTCTGATGTACCCTTTACTCCCTCTCAAATCCATTGTCTCCTCTTCTTTGTTATTACATATATGTATAAAGTGTATAGATATAGAAACAGTACCTTCTGAATCCGTTTTGCATTTCTTCCATTTATATACCTTCAGGGATGAGTACATGTAACTAGATAAACTGATAGGAGGCTCATCCCTGGGGCAACTAATTCTCTCTCAGCAGTCCTTAGTTGATTATAATGTTTTGTAGAGCTTTGCCTCCAGATTTCCCCCTTCCATGATAGCGTGTCTACTGCTGTTGTCACTGTTCAGGTCCTGTTCAGGCAGCTATATTGTTGATGTATCTTGGGTGACGCTTCTCTTTCCTCCCTAGACACAAGATCTCACAACAGAACTCTGAGTCCTCTGGCTCTTTCCAGATTTTTCTGCTCCTCTTCCAGACTGTTTGCTCCCCACCTTCCTAATGCTGGGACACTATTCCTCATGTTGTTAAATCAAATACAACAAACATAAATTATTTGGTTGCTGCTTCATAACTATAATTTTGCTACTGATATTAATTGTATTACAAACATTTTTTTTGGGGGGGATAGAGGCTTGCCAGAGGGGTTGTGACCCACCAGTTGAGAACCACTGATCTAACAATATCAGATTATGGTGAGCATATTTGTTTTTATGAATTGAGATAGAGTATAGAAAATAATTGCCAAATTGTAGGCATCAAAACACATTCCTTCTCTCCTTCATGAATTTGATATAGATATTGCATAGTGCAGGAGTGTTTCCTGACTCCATTTAAGCAGAGGCCAGCACTAGACTATTTACTACTCAGTCCCAGGACTCAGTGTCTTGACTAGACTTATCGCAGGTGATGAAAAAATGTTGTTGGATGCCCAAAACCATGACGTGGAAATGGAAATTTGCATTTATCAAGATTAAGAAAAGACAAAATCTTGAGGGTAAGACAATGTTTGTTTTTCTTTTGCCTATGAGCTGTGTCTGGAATCTGTTCCCTGTTACAAAAATGGCACCCCAGAGTCTTTCGGTGTATTGCCATTGGTCTGCAGATGGTTGACAGCCTAGGCAGAGACAAAAATAGAAATGAAGCCCAAGCACATAGAAAGGTCTATGTGAGCTGTCTAGGCTCCTGAGCATGGAGTTGGTGAGTTCCATTGCTATGCAGTATGTAAGCCAGCATGAACAGTATGGCATGCGCATAGTAAAGCACACACAGTGTGCAATGCACACCAGCCAGTGTGGTAGGACAGGCCCCTGATAAGTGGGGAAGACATAGTTCTGCACTTCATGAGGGGGTAAAATATACAGCCACAGAGTCAGCAGTCAGAGTGAACTTGAAGGGTATTGTTTATCACAGAAAGCCATTTCCTTCTGCTGCATCTTTCTGCTGCATTGTTGACTGGGAAGGGACCCATCATGCAGCGGCGCCCTGCCCCCGTCGATCAAGCCAAGTTTCTTCATCTCTGTATTTTTCTCCATTTAAAGCTAGCCAGCCTTGCGTGGCTATTTAACGGGCTCCTTTGGCCTCATTATTATTACCCTGTAATCAAATGAGCTAATTAAGTTGTTTCCTATCCACTGACCAGAGACTATTAAAACCTTGAAGGTGACTCTAGGCTTCTGCTGCTCCAGTTCCTTCCGTTTTAAAGGCCTTAGCGGCTCAGAGAGGTAAGTAATACATCTCAGGTCACACAGATATTTAGGAAAATGTGGAATTGGCTTCCTTCCTCCTAGGTTATTCTGGTTTTCTACTGGACTCTGAGATTCAATTAAATCCTTGCAGATTTCATACGAGCTGAGTATGTGTGTACTCTATGGCCTCTGGTTGATGGGACACCAAGAATAGATCTTCTTTTACCCAATATATAAATGTAAGAGGGCATGTTACTAAGCAGGCTCAGTACTGCAACTATGAATAATGAAAACTGTAGAGGTAATTTTATAAATATATAAGCAAAATTATATTTTGTGTAAAATGTTATTTACATATAAGTTGATAATGAAGGTTAAATAAATTTAAATAATTAATGGCAAAATCTAGTACCATTTATGAAGTCCTTGGAAGATACCTGGGAGGAAGGTGGTGACTTTATATTCATTGTACTTTGGTCCCTAATAAGGATTAAACTTTACATAAGAGTGTATATTAGCAGAAACATGAGGTGCAATTTGGAATATACCGATTCAAGGACATTTTCAGAAATGTGTCTATTAGAGAAAATGAGATCTTGCTCTCCTTGTGAATTAAAATACAGGATGTCGATGGAGGCCTAGGCAGGGGCATTTGTTTTCTGCAAATTCTCAGCAGGTCTCACTGTGTCTGACATGAGAGTGAGGAGACCGTGATGTGGATTGTACACAATACAATACAATACAATACAATGCAATGCAATGCAATGCAATGCAATGCAATACAATACAATACAAACCTTGCAGTGACCTGTTCTAAGTTCTATCCAAACACACTCACTCATTTAGGTAGTTAGCTAAGGTTGCTTCATGCTCCACAGGGGGAGGTGAAGAGCTCTGATTCTGATTGCTCTATCCACTGACTTTCCTTTGGAAGTCCCTTCCTCATTCTGAAGAGAAAGAAAGGGCAGGGAACCCTAATCACCTTGTTCAGAAACCTGTTGTAAAGCTCAGTCTTAAGCTGCTGGGTTTAGACCATGTATGACTCCTAGCCGTCAGGGAGGATGAAATTAACCACTCCTGGAACAAACATTCCATCTGAGTTTTTTCTTGCATTTTCTTGGGAGAGTAATAAATAGAGTCAATGACTCTGGGTTCTATTACTATGTAAGAGCTCTTTAAAAACATCTTGCCATCTGCTTAATAACCAGTAATGTGTTTCTAATGGCCCTTCTTGAGAAGACACTTCAGTTCCCTATTGTAATCAGAGTCCAGCGAGGCTCCTGGAGTCATGTGATCAAAGACCAGACACCAGCCAGCCCACTGGGTCTGACGTGAGTGTTAGGGATCTGTGATGCAGAGGCCTGAAGATGTTCTATAGAGGAAACTAGAGTTCTGAAAGTCATGTGTAGAAGCTTTAGTGGCCCATCCAGCCTTGGGCATATATGAATTCATAGTCCTCAAGTCTTTCCAAATACACGTCTGCTTCTCCTTAATCTACGTGTCCCCGTGCAGTTGCAGCTGAAGGTCAGCTCATTACTATCTCTTCTAGTCTTGCCTTCTCCGATGACATACACTGTCACTGGGAGCCTTGGGAGCCTTGCATCCGTGTCTCTTCCCAGCCACTGGTGACAGCTTAGCAAATGATGAGTTTCTTAGCTTAAACCAGACTAAATTGCAGACAAAACAAGTCATCAGCTGGGTAAATACTGGATCTCTGTTTAGCCTGGGTAAGAAGCGGCTGATTAGCAGGAGTGTTTAGTGTTCATAATTGCCAGTAGGAGGCAAATAGTGGGCTCGGGCTGACTGGAGATTGTTTCATGATATCCAATTAACACCCACTTGATTGTTCTTAATTACTTCTGCCTGATGACAGAGGACTAAAGATGTCATACTTCAAATGTACAAATAGCGTCTGAGTCATCAATACACCTATCTTTGTAATGCCATTTTCTTTTCCTCTTAGGATGGCTTACTTGCTCTTAGCAGAGAGAGATGAAAAATGAAATGTTCATTTGCTTAAGATTGCAGTAAATAAGAAGGGGAGTTAGTATGCAAAGAATATCAAGATAAACACAGGTCATTTCTGTAGCGTTCTGCCTTAGAAATGTTTCTTTTGAAAACATCTCACTGAAGCTGGCCTGGTGGAGAGGGCTTATAATCCCAGCTACCTGAGAAGCTGAGGCAGGAAGATTGCAAATTCAAGGCCTGCCTAGACCACACAGTTTAAGTACAGTCTGGGCCAGGCTGGTCCCCAACCTTCAGAGACAGCCCTTTCTAACACATAGTAATATCTTATGATTTGTTCACCTACATGGCTCAACCACAAAGCAGTTGGAGTCAGCTGAGGTGACTTGAGTGACCAGCGTAGACAAAGCTAAGACTGGGGCCTGAAAGGCATTTGACTGAAGTTGCCTAGAGGATGTGTTCGTGGCTCTAATGTGAGAAGGAGTGGTTTGCTATCTTCAGCAGAAAAGTTTGATTATTATCCTAAGCTCCAAATCAGCCTGGGTCCATTCCAGGACCCAGCAAGCAAAGACTCCCGTCACTTCCTGCCAAGGAGATCCAGGGTCTGACTTTCAAGATAGAAGGTCATGCAGAAGAAGAAGTCTTCGAGGAGATGGCATTAATGAGGATTCACTGGGATCTTTTCCCACAATGAGAGAAGAGACATTAGGCTATCAGTCAAAGTCAAAAATTCATAAGTATATTTAAAGATTTAAGCCTGAAATGGAATTCTTAGGCAGTCATTTGAAGCCTATTGCTATATATATGTGGTGGGTGATATTTAAGAGGCACACAAAACATTACAAATTACCTTGAGAATAGCATACCCTCCCCTGAATAATGAAGGGGTAATGTGGGCAATGGTGTGGTCGGTGGTGTTGAGGTACCATCATTTCCTACTTGACAGATGATTAGCAGGGCAGGGCTTGCTAATCAGTGCTGGTGATAGAAAGTTCTTGTGGCAGTGTGTTTTGAGTAGACAGGAGGGTCATGCTGGGGTCATGAAGAAGGAAGTGGTGGGGGAGGGATGGAGGAGAGAGGAGATGTGCAGAGAAGAGAGGGATTGAGAAAGAAAGAAAGGGAAATAGTGAGAAGCAAGGAGCTGCTTCATAGACTGCCCTGCTGAGAGATGCTACAGGCAGGCGCAGGAAGGAGGCTGGGTAATGACAACCATTGGGGCTTAGAATTTGAATAATGTAGAATAGAAATTGGGCTGACCCTGAAACCACCAGGCAGCCATTAAGAGGTTCCTAACCTTTCCCACAAGAATGGATTTTGTGTTGGGGGAGATGTCTTAGTAGGGAAATTAAGCAAGAATATAGGGAGGACCTGAGTTCAATCCCCAGCAACTGTGTAGGAAGCTGGGCATGGCGGTGTGATTTCAGAACTGGGGAGGCAGAGACAGGAGGGTTTTGGGGGCTTGCTGGCCAACCAGACTAGGTGAAACAAGGAGTTCCTGATTTAGTCTCACTCAAAAGTTAAGGTGGAAAGACAAGACTCTATCCAGTGTCCACCTCCAGCCTCCACACACACAGGCCCAAACTTCCAGATTCATGTATACTCTAGGATTTGGTTTAGTTCATACCAATGTATACATGTGTATTAAGTTCTTACTACTAAAAATGTAGTACTAAAGCCTGCACCATCCATATATCCTTGGAGCTTGTTAGAGATGCAGATTCCTGGGCTCTAAATCATTCCTCTTAATTCTGAATCAGTGTTTCCATGGAATCCCCAAGTAATTGGCAGACCCACTAGAGCCTGTGAATCAATCACACCTGGGGCACCAGTGCTCCATTGTGGAAACACACACTTGCCATTTGGTAGCAAATAAATGGACTCTGAGTGCATGGATGAGTCCATATATCCAAGTCTCAGTTTCTCTGTTTCTAGTTTGGATGCATTAATGCCCATCCTGCCCATCCTGCCCATCACCCCAGCTTTTTCAGATGGTTTAAGGAGTTAATGCAAGTGAACACAACTTACAGATAAAGCCCTGCTCTGTGCTTGGCAAGTAAGCTACCCTTTATCATCACCTAGAACTTCAAATAAAGGGACTTAGGCTCTGCCCATAGCCCTTCTGAATTAATTAGTTGAGGGTGGGGAGGTGGGGTTGGTCATTGGTGCCTTCTTTCTTTCTTTTTCTTGTAATTGTTTATTTTTATTTTATGTGCATTGGTGTTCTGCCTGCACGTATGTCTGTATGAGGGTATCAGATCCCCTTTAACTCCAGCTGTCATGTGGCTTGTGGGAATGGAAAAGCAGCCAGTGCTCTTAACCACTGAGCTATCTCTCCAGCTCCCACTGGAACTTTCTAAAAGCCCCTCTGTTGATTCTGGTGGGTAGGAGGTAAGGTTGTGCACTGTCTGTTCTGGTTTGAACATTCAACTCTTCTCTTTGTTTCAGGACCTTGAGAGGGGCTCCTGTGGGTGGTGACAGGGTCCATAGAGAGTAAAATGTCTCTTGTTTTTCCTCTGCATGTAGATTTCTTTCTTTTTTCCTATTTCTCTAGAGTAGCCTCTGCTGGGAGCATGTCCCATGCATACTTGACTTATATTCACGTCCTATGTATAAGTGTGTCTGCTCATGGCCTTCAGTAACCTCACCAGTGTGAGTCCATGGAAAGCAAGGGTCTCCTTTTACAGTCCCATCTGGTATGCCAGCATCTCACCCTAACTTGGAGGCAATGTGAAGCAAGTATAGGAATCTGTGGGTCAAGAGATGGAGGCTAAGCTGTGAATGCCATGTCCGCTTAAATTACATGTGTTGAAAAATAGGGATTGAGATAATATATTAGGAGGCTGGGTCTCCGGAAGGTAATTAGATCATGGGAGCAGTGCCTTGGGGAACTGAACCAATGCCCTCTCACGGCCCTGAAAAGCTGCCTGGACCCTTGTAGTAGGTAAAATCCTAACAAGAAGGCACTATCCATGACCCAGAAAACAGGTCCCCACCAAACACTAAATCTGCTGTGGCCTTACCTTTGACTTTCCAGACTTCAGGCCTGTGAGCGATAGCTTGTGAATGCCTCCTGTCTATGGCATTTTGGTTCCCAGCCAGAATGGACAGAGCTCTAGAGTCTGAAGTTAACACCTTCTCTTTGGTCTGACTTGTCTGAGCTACCTAGACCATAGTGCTGAAGCAAGATGTATTTTTTAAAAAAAATTGAGGTAATTATATGTGAAAGTACTTTACATAGTATAAAATGCTACATAAATGTGCAGATGTGCTTGGTTGATTTTGAGTGGTGGAATTATACAGTGCAAGACATTGGCTTTCCTACGGAAAATGCTGCTCCCATTTGGAAATATAGACTCTTATCAAAAAAGCAGTTAGTGCTTGGCTGGTGCTAGCTCCCGAGCAAGCATTTCCCAGGATTCTGTGTTGGGTCTTAGGTTCAGGAAACGGAAGAACTGAAACAGGAAGGAAATCAAAATGAAAGTTCAGCTTGCCCTCGTGAGCTTATGTCCTTCCGGGTGGTAGTGGTGGGGGTGATGGGGAATACAGTAAACATATCCACTTGTGTCTGGAAGAAGGAGGATGTCTTGAGGAGGAAGGTGGGCGGCAACAGATAGGCAAATGCTCAGGGTAGGAGCTGCTAGTTGATGCTATAGTATGGTGGGGAGGTCTTTGTACAAAGGTGAGTAAGGTTGCATTTCTGAGACTGGGTCATACAAGGTCTTCTAGGCTGTGGCCTGGATGCTGGGTTTATTTTGGAATAGAAAGAGAGGATCTGGGAGGATTTAAATGTGATTCCCCTTAAATTTCAACTCAGCTTGGTCACTTTGCTGTAGCATGTGTTGCAAGAAGAAACCAGTTAAAAAGCTGAGTGACAGCTGAGTGACTTGTCAGGAAGCCATCCTGAAAGTACAGGGAAGAGACGCTGCTGGTGTGGGGTGGGGATGAAGGTGACAGTCACATGAGTGCTGAGAAAGGGCCTAGCTCTGGATGCTTAAAAGGAAGGATGAAAAGGATTTGCTGATGGTTGTAGAAAGTTTCCGGGCCCCATTTGGGGCTGGAGGTTTGTACCTGGCCCACTGCGGCTTTTGTCCCCCAAAGAAATGAATCAGACACTTATATTAACATTTCATACTGTTTGACCCATGTCTCATGGACATTACTAGCTAGCTCTTTCATTTTAATTCAACCCATTTCTTTTAATCTATCTGCATGTGTCCCAGCCCGAGGCTCACCTGTATTTCTTACATGGCTCTTCTTCAGGGTCGGATAGAGACTGACTAACTCTGCCCTTCTCCTACCTGCCTGTCCTTTGATCCTCCACCCACTTCTACGGTGCTCCACATAGGCCAAACAGTCCTTTATTTACAGCATACAGAGAACATTCCACCACAGCTGATCAAAAAGTTGCATGCAAGAAGTTGGGTGTGCTGATTTATGCCTATTATCTCAATACCAGTGTTGGGAAGCTGAGGCCGGAGGATTGCTATGAGTTCAGACCAACCTGAACTCTAGATACCCTATTTCATATAGCGAAAACAGGCAAACAGTTATATTGGAGACAGAACAGGGAGAATGGAGGCATTGCTTGCTAATATGGAGAACCTGGGAGAAGGAGCCACCGATGCAAATAGGTACCGATTAGTCATCTATGCTTTGGTAGAGAAGGTGAATGAATTGGAAGGGTTTCTATGGGGAACGGTTGGGCTGAGAGAGAACTTTGGCAATTTCTATGCATGTGTAGGTGACATTTAAAGAGGGCTGGGCTAGATGACTTTATTCTGCACGAGATATATGTAAGAACTTAGTGTGGCAGTGGTGGATCCATGGCCTCTGGAGATCACGGTGTATTGTGGGAACTTAATCAGCTCTAATGTTCTCTGAGCCCATATAGTGGACATGCTCATTATCTTGTCTGTCTGCTCTAATTATGAATGTATTTTAATGCCTACCAAGCCAGAGTAGACAAGGGAGTAACCCTCTGGCTTCAGCCTATGCCTCCAGCACGTGCCAGGGCACCCTTATTCCTTGTTGGGTTGGGTGACCTAATTATCTTGAATCAGCTCAGTCCAGAGAGGTCTGGGTGGCAGGGCCTGATGCTCTGGACCAGCTCCTTAGGCCAGCAGCAAAGCAAGATGGATGAGTTCCTGCAGCCCATTGCTTCCAGGTGTTCTTTAAGGGAGTGCTTAGGAAGCCTTACTCAATTTAACTTAAGATACAAGTGTTGCCATTCTCAATGTGAAGCAGTGGCTTAGAACCTGACTCAATGTCCTTTTTACTAAGTAATTATCCAGATTTCCTCACTAAATGTTATTTTATGTATTATGTTTAATAGCCTCTTTCTTTCAGCTATGGTAGGATGGTAATAGCAGCAGATAATGTACCACATACTCATCTGATATTTCTGCCTCTGGCATCCATAGGGAAAAAATTTTTTTTTTCTAGTCAGAACCCAATCTATTTCTTGGATCTCCTAAAGTCGGGTGGGTTGCTTTGCTTTTGGGGAGGCCTAAGGGAAGATAGATGAGCTCTTTGCCTTTAAACATTGAAGGCAGGGGTAGAATTGGAAACTGAGGCTTATGATGTAAAGGGATACTGCAAATGTTGCTAAGCATTGGGATGGCTTGAGTATGCTTAGGAGTCTGCAGGGATAATCACCAAGGAAACAGGAGGACTTCAAATAGCACCTGAGACACAGAAAGAAGACATTGTGTCCTAAAGATGGGGTTGATGCAGTACATGGAAACTGGAGAGCATAGGAAATTGTGGACACAATGGAGTTTTATGTATTCTGCTAAGCAACATAATTATCTGAGGAGTAGGTGTTATGAAGTTCATAGATATTGTTCTGGGTCACTGGTGGTGGTTCAAAGGGGTGGTTTCTAGATTCTTCTTACCAACAAGAAATCAATATTTCTGCTATTATCTTCTCTGTATTGAAGATGAAGCATGCTTAACTTTCGCAGGGTATTGTGAAGATAGAATTGAGGGATAAAGTAAATATAAAGGCATAGGGAGGTGACTCAGTTTGTAACCTCTTTTTGCTCAAGCAGGAAGAGCTGAGTTGGGACATGCAACACTGGCCTAAAATGCTGGCTGTGCTGGTACACAGGTAAAGCAGCGATAAAATACATCCCAGGCTTTCTGGGAAGCTTGTCTGGCTGTATCAGTGAGTGCTAGGTTCAGTGAGAGACCCTGCCTCAAAATATAAGGCAATGTTCTGGCTTCCACAAGCATGCAAACACACACACACACACACACACACACACACACACACACACACACACACACACAGAGTGGATGGAAAGTGCCAGGCCAAACACAGAGTTCCAGTAATATCACTTGTTATTAGTATCATGATTCTCATCATCACAGTTTGTGATTACTGGAGTAGAATACTAAGCTTTGCTATTTTGGAGCAAATACTTTGAACATTCATAGCTATAATGCAGATGGGGGGAACTATTTGGATTTTAGTTGTGTAATTTGGTGTCATTTACTTAACCAAGCTCTTTTCTGAAAAGAAGGAAAGCTGAGTTGCCTACCTTGTGTGCCTGTGATGAGGATTATGTGAATTAATCTGCATAAGCCAGTTAGAAAAGCACCTGCATGCTCGGTCCTTTATTCCTGGCTTCATAATTGTTTTTCTTTATTTATTTTATGGTGGTTTCCTGGTCTTCATTGCCTTCTGCCTCCTGAGTGTGACAAGAGCTTGTTTGTCCCCACTACCTCCTTAGCCAAGCCTGGCTATGTACCTTGTGCCTCAAAAATAGTTGCTGCTGCTCTCTCTGACTCCGAGTGAAGTGCTTAGAAGGCTGGGATTTCAGCTATGGGTGATGGTTTCCCATCCTGGGCTCAGCACATTGCTTACAGGGATCCTGCTGAGTTGCAGCATCCTCCCACTCAGACCTACACTGAGGCATGGACTCTGTATCTGAGGGGCTACAAGTATGTATTAGTGTGTGCGTGTGTGTGTGTGTGTGTGTGTGTGTGTGTGTGTGTGTGTGTGTGTATGTGTGTGTGTGTGTGTGTGTGTGTGTGAGAGAGAGAGAGAGAGAGAGAGAGAGAGAGAGAGAGAGAGAGAGAGAGAAATTTGTAGCTTAGAGGTAAAGCTTAAGGGGCTTTGCTTTATTTAATTTTGGGGGGAGGGGCTGTAAAGTTGAATAAAAGGCACTTAGTCTAAAACTTTAAAAAATTGCTACTGGGCAAGGTAATTTTGTGTCAGGCTTTTTCTGTTCAGGGCAGATTTACACTGGTTATAAATCTCTGAAATTAAGGTCTTACAGTGGAAAAGCTGAAATGTATTCAACATTAGCAGACACATAGGCCTGCTCTGAACAGTGGCCATTCTCCTGCCAGGTATAAGAATAATATCTAGGTATGTGTTTGGGGTAATATGAAGTTTCAGTGTGCTGCTTAGAATAGGGAATGGGTCTCCAGTAAGGGGGCAGAACTTTTTGTCAATATTTCTTTGCCTAGAGGCAAAGGTTAAGTTGAAGAGTTTGATTTAATGACAGAGCTAATTAGGCCTTTAACATTCTGGGGGTCTTACCTTTCATTTTCTAATCAGGATCCGAGTCTAGGGTCAGTGACCTTGAAGAAGTTGGGGACATCATGCCAACACTTGTTCCTGGTATGCTTTAGGAGGGTGAGGCTACAACATTTGAGGTACTTAGCAATTTCTGAACTGACCAGGGTCCTGGAGATTGCCTCCTGGGCCTAATGTTTCACCTTTACCAAACCCCAAGGCTTTTGAAATATGCTAGAAATTTAAGCAACTTTACAGATATCTAATGGGTCATTTTATTTCAAGGCCCGGGAAACCAAGATCAATGTGATTAAGACATTTGTCAGTGGTTAGGTCATTTGGGGTAGAATAGTGGACTTCCTAAGGCTGGACCATCTATTTCTAACAAAATGCTCTGTCCTCAAGTATTGATATTTAAGAAGAAGCATGATGTCTCCTTGGTTTTGGGGGGTGCTTATGTGCTAGTTTTAAGTTAGTTTCCCTTTCTTTTATTTTGTGAGTCAAACGTATGGCGTTTTAACTCAGTCCTTGTGTGAGCCAATAAATAGCCTCTGTTGCAAGCCAAGAAATTGCCTCTTGCTGGGCTGAGGGTATGGCTTTGTGCTGGAGTTCTTCCCTAGTGAGAGTGAGGACCTCAGTTCAGTTTTGAGTACCACATCAAACAATTAAAAAACAAAACCAAACTCAAACACATAGGGACAGAGACAGATACAGAGAGAGAGAGAGAGAGAGAGAGAGAGAGAGGAAAAAGTAGCAAACAACCAAGTGTCCGATATTTGAGGATTTCTTCCTTGACCTGAGGCTGAAGAGACAGAGAAGAGGAAGAGGAAGAAGAGGGAAGGAAAAAGAAGGAGAAGGAAGGGAAGGAAAGCTTCCAGAGCATCCCATGTGTCTCAGAAGCAAGACAACAAGATAACTTCCTGGAGGCAGGACCCTTAGCTCTGTTACAAATGAATAGGCATCAGCTTTCTGCCTTTGTCCCCCGATCCTGATGCCATGTCAGGTGGGAAACTTTAGTAAACTGGATGAGGAACTTGCCAGTGCTTTGAGTGGCAAGAAGAGACATCTGGGCCTGGCTTCTCTTGCCTTGGGGACAAACACTTCACTAGAAGACCACATCACAAGGAAATGCCTCCAACCAAGTAACACACATTGTCCTGAGTACAAGAAATGTGTAGATGGAAGGCTTTTTGGATTACTGTGACCATGCTCCATGGGAAGATTTACTCCAACTTGAAGAATTCTTTATAGATAACCTGGAGTATAGTTTGCCTCTAGATTTGGTTTGTTGTCATTTAGAAGTCTTTGGTGTAGGCTTTAACTTTGAAAAGCATGTATTAGGGTGAGATTTTTTTTTTCCCCAATACCTTTGGAAATGTTGACATTTTGGAAATGTTAAAGTCACTCATCCATGTGATTTTTTAACACGGGTATTGTGTTTTTGAGAACATACTAGATGGCTGACCCTGCACTGGGCATTAGTTACACAGGGGTAAACATTGCTGCATGCTGTACCCTCCTGCAGCTTGGTCTTTGATGTAGTACAGATGGGGAGGGCGTTCACTTCTTTCACAGTAAGATGCTCCAGTGTAGAGAGGGTACAGGTATTCTGATCTGTAGATGGCAATCAGTGTTTCTAGACTTTCTGCCCCGCAAACAAAACATTGCTTGCTTTTCGAGAATAGGTGTTTCTACCAAACTGGGTTCAGAATGTTTAGCAAATGTGTCTTAATCATGGTGCCAGGAAGCCAGAGGAGAAGATAGCTGTTGAATGAACTATGCCTATGAAATATTTTATGTTCTAAACAGTTGTGTGCAGATTTGTGTGTAAAGATGACAACCTTTCAGAGCTGAAAACATGGCTCAGTGAGTAACTGGCTATGATACAAGTGTAAAGACTTGAGTTCAGTCTCCCAAACCCATGTAAACACACACACACACACACATCCTACCACCACCACCACCAAATCCTAGACATGGTAGTACGTGCTTATAATCCCAGTACTGGGAAGGTAGAGAAAGACATATTTCTGGGGTCACATGTATGAATCTGAGGCCAGTGAGAGAGTCTCAAAAACTAAGATGGATAGCTCCTTAATAATGAAACTCTGACCTCTGACCTCCATGTGCACGTACATGCATGTGTACACCCATATATATCCACTTGTACACAAAGAGACAGGGGCACACATGCATAATGACAATGCCTCAGATTCTTCTAATGTACTAGAATTAGAAAGGTTTATCTGGAGCCTGTCCTAATAATAGAGCTGCTATGCAAACACATCTGCTTTGTTTGCTTGGGCAGCTGGTCCTCTCCTCCCTCCCCCCCCCCAGGTAGTTACTGAATGGTTGCTGTCTATCAGATCATGTCCCAGGACCTTGGGTCTACCAGCTAAGAACATTCATTCCATGAGAGGCCATGTTTTCTCTCAGACCTTTCAAGCAATAGCCAGTGTCTGCAACACCCCAGATTTCGGGTGGGATAGGTAAGGGATGGATGTTTTGATATCCAGTTCTACTCAGTTGGCAGTCTCTCCAAAACACTTGTTCTGTGGGGATGAAGACAAGTTTTAGGGGGGAAAATGATCTTGGACTTCATCTTCCTTTCAAGTTGATTCCACTCCAATGAAGGAATGTTCTTTGGGGAGCACTATGCAAATCTCCATCAGGCCCAGAAGAAAAATCCTTCTTGACAGAGCCTTCTGTCTTCATTTGCATTGCCTGTTTGTGGATGATGTTATTTACACTGGTGAGGCAGAACAGTAGTTTTCTAGCTTCGATGTGTGTGAGCCTGCGAGATTAGAGCCCCAGCTCTTCCTTTGAGAAAACAAATACTTTTGTGTTGATTTCAATGAGATATAAATCATAGCCAGGAAGTTTACAGTTGAGTAAGAATGATATAATTACTGATTGCATACCAAAAGGGGACATATTTATGAAACAACTTGGAAGTGCTCGTAATCCCTTCGTGTATTTTGAATAACTAATTGCTATGTCATCGTGGCACATTTACACCATGAGAGAGTTAAGTCTGTCAAACGTTTCCCTCCAAAATCCTTGTTTTAAGGGATTTCTAACTGGGTCGTAAAACTGTGCTCCAAGTTAGGGCTGACTTGGTGGCAGTCGGTGCCGGGAACACTTGATTTGAATGGTGCCAGTCAGAGTTAAATTACAGGCTGGGAAAAAGGAAACAAATTTTTAAAAAAGAAGGTGTTTATGGTTCCCAGCTCCCCTAAGTACCTCTCGAGGATCAAAATAGCCTCTTTAAAATAAATGCAGGCCATTAGTCTACAACTGAGGAAGCCCCTTTGAGGCCGAGCTGGAAGAAGGGAGGGCAAGGGTCTGAGCTACAAAAGGCTGATGTGGGTAGTTTGCAGTGCTGTGTGGAGAGGATACCTCCCTGATGCCCTCTACCCCAGCAGTTCATGTATACAGAGGATCTGTCTGGACTTACAATGGTCATGTCTGTCAGGTCAAGAGGACTGTACACCTGCTCCAGTCTGATCCTGAATTGTTTGTGTGTCTGTCCGCCCATCTGTCCATGCATATCTGCAACATGCATGTATACATGTGGATCCTTGGGTGTTGCTTCTGACCCTCCACTGTTTAAGACAGAATCTCCTGTCAGTTGGTATGTCCAGTTGGTCCATGATGGTTCTGGATTCTCCTGTCTCTACCTTCCATCTCATCACAGGCGTGCTGGGGTTATATACCTGTGTCATTATGGCTGGCTTGCTGTGGCTTCTGGAGGTCTGAATTAAATCTCCATGTATGCATAATCAGGGCTCTATTCACCGAGTCATATCTCCAACTCCTTACGCTGATCCTTAGAGGTTGTTTGGGTTTCTTAGACTGTGTCCACCTCCCTGGAAGGAAAGCCAGATGACCACAGATTTACCTTGAACCTTTCTGCAGAGGGTAGCCTCTGTCTGCAGTACCTTCTATTAGCAGACCTGCCGTAGATTTGTAGCCTGATTCCTTCAAATTCAGTTCAGATTTCCTGGGGTTTACTGACACTTTTCTTTCTTTCTTCTTCTTCTTCTTCTTTTTTTAAATGAAAGCTAATTGCATTGGTTTTTCCGAAAGGCATCTCTTTAAACAATACATCCTGACTGTGAAAACAAATCCATGCTTGACTTATTTCATTTATTTCTGCCACCCTAATCTAACCAAGGATGAAGCCATTCTGGAAAGGAAGACATGTGTGGGTCGCTGTCACATCTTTTATCATCACAACGGCTTTTCCAAATAATACAACTTGTGACAAATGTGAACATTAATTACAGTTAACAAAGAAATGTCATGTGCATGTTCATTGGGGGAAAGGAAAAAAAAAAAACAATCAACAAGATTACATCTTGCACCAAGCTTCAAGTCAAAGTGCAAAAGTCAGAAATCAAATACCATCAGTTATCAAATTATGTTAATGATTCTAATGAAAGATTCTGGTAGTTTGCGGGAGAATGTGTTGCTGTAATACTGACTAATAGAACAAGAGGAACTGATTGCTTTGAATTAATTAAAATTGACTGCAGGATTTTTCTTTTTATTTATTTATTATTTAAGTTTCAACCACTCACGTTAGACTATGAGGTTTGTGTGTGTGGTCCATTTTCTTCTCCCCACACATCATCAACTAGCTGTTTTCCAACATCACAGATATCCCTCACCAGCCTCAGGGTTTGACTTACACTGACAGCTAATAAACTCACATAGACACTGGAAGTAGAGATCTACTCACAGGCCCGCCCTTGACATTGGTGGGACTCTGGGCTAGGGTCCAAATAAGAGCCCCTGTCTGCTGTTTCTCATCCCTTGTCTTTATAGCCCCAACTTGGTTTTCCATTTTCAGAGGCTTTCATACACATGCATACAGACACCCAGCCTTCTCAGTCACCACCCACTTACGACTGCCACCTAGCTGTCCTTAGGGTGTGTACTCTGGTGGGAATTAAAGCCAAGTAAGAGGTGTTTGAAGGTCCCTGGAGCTCAGAACCATTTGGAAAGAGATATAAGAGCTGTTTATCCATACTGGAGTTTACTAGTTTGGGAATAGACTTCAAGTTGGACAGTGTTATTGGATACTAAGCTCGTTAATCCATACCCATGGAGCAGCACTGAGGCCTTCTGGAGCATTTGAGGCCTAGTGTGGAGGCTCAGGTTCCAGGGTCTCTAGCTGTATTAAATGTGCTTATTCTTCGATTTTGAGTTTAAGCATGTGTACGTAGAACACTGTTTCACCAAAGTCTACGTCTGTATCTATTTATTCTTCCCTCTTCTGCTCAACACTTGCTCAACACAAAGAAGAGGTAAAGCTAAGGCCTCTCCTGAGCTTTTCAGTCTGAAGTTTAGTGATGAATACCACTGTTCAAAATTCTCAACCTTCAAAGTCGTCTTTCTCCCTACTTGTTGAGTATTCCTCCGGCCTGCCATGGAAAGTAAGTATCCCAGAATCTGTAAGGGAGAAGGAAGGGATGCAGCCAGCGCTTAGAGTCATTGTGCTCTCCTCATGGATATTTGGAGCTCCTGAGGGTCCCTTCCACTTTTCTACTCACTAGCCAGAGAAACGCTCTTTCTAAATATATATCAGAGGTAACCTAAATGGGGCATCATGCAAAAGACATGGTTGAGGAAAAGGCCTGGCCCAAGAGGGTCTGATCTATATAGTAGCTTTAAGGCAGCCTCTGCCTACCCTGGAGGTTCTTCCTAAAAAAGGAGTTTGTGTTCAAATCAATGCCTCTTGGGCTGGAGGTGTGGCTCAGTTGGCAAGGTGCTTTCCTAGTATGTTCAAACCACATGTCTGACACCCAGCATTGCATGAATCAATGGTGATACAAACTTGTAACCCCAGAACTTGAGAGGTGGAGGAGGAAGGTCCGAGGGTTAAGATTATCTTTAGTTATACAGTTAGTTCAAGGTCGTTCTGGGCTAATGAGACTGACTAAAAAAAAATTGCAGATTGCTTTCATGTTAAAATTCTTCCCTTTTCAAGTCATTGAGGGCTTTCTCTCAAATTTCTATTATGGATAGAAGGTTTTGGTCCTTAAGGAACAACTTCACCAGTGCCCTGCTCTTAGCAGACAAATCCTCCCACATGGATAATTCAGTGCAGGTCAGCTTTGCAGTCCTGGCTCCCGGGTGTTGGGAGACCAATCAGGCTGTGTTGAATTTCCCATGCTGGCTAAATTGGTACATTAGGACAAAAACGATTTCCACATTTGCATAGTTGATTTCATTACCATCGCCATTATTGATGCCCAGCTCCTCTGAAAGAAAAGAGCCATAAAAGCAAATAAAATCACTTTGCGATTCTATTATTGGATAAATTACCACATTACTGCCTGCGTTTTAGGGCTAAAGCCATTCTCCACATTTGCATAGTTTATTTCATTATCATTATTAATAACAACAACAATAATAATGATGATGACTAGGATCCTTGAATGAAAGGAACTAGAAAAATGTCGGAGCCTCAAGAAGTCTTTATGGACTCCCTGCCTTCTCTGTAAGTCCCTTTATTTGCTGCAAAAATACGGCGACTTCAGTATGCCAGCCCAGAGCATTTAACAGACCTCATGTAAAAGCAGGTTAGGATGTGTGGGACCCGAGCCTGCTGTCAGGTAGTATCTTGCTATTTGCTATGTCTACTAAAGATTTAGGTTGAGAGGTCCACCTTACAGGTTGTATCCCCTGGGGAAAAGAGGTTTAAACTCATCCAGTCTCAGCTTTTGCTTCTGTATATTAAAAAATGAAGATCATCATACCTGCTTAGTGGTATGATAGCGAGCGAGGGGGATGGTCATCATGAACTTGGTCTGAGGATTCTCAAGCCACCAATACTTTACTTTTTTTCTAGAGTACCTGGAAGTACACCGCAGTGCAGGGGATGGTTTGCTGTAGATGAAAGACAAGGCGCTATGCTACTCTTTCTTTGGCTCTCGGGGGAATTGTCTAAAACCCTCCTTAAATGTCTTAGGCATTATCTACTGAGCTAAGTAAGGTGGGCATGCATGTTTGTTGTTACCAGTGTTAAGTATTTACAAGCAGTTGATTTTGGATGGACACACTTAGCATGGCTCAGCCTGTGCACTCATTCTTACTCAGCAAGTTCCATTCTCTACTGGGCGGTGCAGCCATGAAGTATGAAGTCTTTCTGTCCATTAATTCTGAGGTGCTCTGGTGCCATGTACGTCCACTGGTGGCCATCTGTGCTCTGCTGAAGAATTCTCCCCTGGTTTTGTTTTTATTATTTTATTTTATTTCTGCTGCACCAGAGGCTCCAAAAAAAATGAATGTGTCAGTAAAGGATTTGACAGTATGTTACGACAGTCATCAATCCACCGAGCCCTGTAGCCATAAATAAGCTTCATACGCTGCCACACTAAAGAGGACAGTTTTTCTTCTCCAGGACATTGAAAATGTCACAGCCAGGGAATTGTTTGTCCCTGTCTCCACGGCAACGCCACCAGCACTTACCATTAACTTTCACACCAAGATTTTAATCAGCGCTCTTTGCAGCCTGAGACCTAGTCAACATCAGCCCAAATTTTCAAAGCCGTTATTCTAATTATGACGAGAAGGCTATAGATTGATGAGCCAGGTTTTCTGCCAGGACTGGTGGCAGTTAATTCTCGTGACCTGCGTGGCTCAGGGAGTCTCTCTTAGAGATGGAGACTTGAAAGTTCGATTATTAGTGACAGCTTGTAAGTGAGAGGAGCCTTATCTCTCCAGAGGGTGTTGATAACTTGAGACAGGGTTTAACTAGGAAGTAGTGAGATGGTGGTGGAAGGAGGGGAAGCCGGGAGGGGGTGGGGGAGGGGCCCGAGGAAAGTGCACAGACTGTCTGCAGCCTCCAAGCATAATGAGAAATGCGGACAGGCACGGTTTCACAAGTTGTAAATTCTGGTAGCCTTCAGTTGTAAATTCTGGCAGAGGCTGTTTCACTGGGCTATCTGATAATGTGTGAAAATATTTGTCCCTTTGCTTCATAGGCAGGAACAAGCACTATTTTCCAGAAAAAAAAAATGCATTAAACTTCCTGTCTCTCTCCTGCCTCTTTTTGGCTTTGGATGGTAAAGGCTTGCAAGAAAGCAAAAGGAGAATTTGCAAGTGAAATGAAGCAGGACTCATTTTTCAAGAGGGATTCTGGTTTTTCTTTCTTCTCTAACTGCATCCCCCCCCACCCCCCAGCCTCTTTGAATTCTATCAAATTTCTATAGCCTATGAAAGTGGATAGGTAGCGAGGCTAGCCCTACTGTGTCTCTCCAATCCTGGTTCTTCCTTCCTTAATCCAGCTGAGAGTGTCACCTGGCATGGCCACATAAATAAGAGTGGCAGCACTTTGTACTTGGAAGTGGCTCCTGTCTCTCTCTGGGCCTCAGACATCCTGGACTGTTTGTCTCCTGGGTGTGGGCAGGGATGGGAAGACTGGCCACTGGGCACATTACTGCGGTCCCCTAAGTGAAGCTTTCTTTAATCTTACATGCTCCCCAGCCTCTCCTGAAGAGAAGGTGCCAGAAGGGCAAGATGGTGAGGTTACAAAAGCCTCTTACTGGATGCTCTGAAGCCTGGACTCTCAGTACCTTCATTTTCTCATCTTTCAAATAGTGATAATAATATTTGTCTCGCCTCCTTCACTTACCAAATGAGAAAATAGGAATTATACTGTTCATATGTACTGTGACTGCTGCCTTACAGAAGCATGGCCCATGTGTGAGCATACTCAGATGTGGCAGCCTCTCTTTTGCCCCGCCATAGAAAAATGATGGTGATGTTATAGTTAATATGTGTTTCTTCAAGTTATTTTTGCACATCTAAGATAAACACAATTATCTTCATTAGCTTTATTTCATCCCCACTCTTAACAGCAAGACACAGAGAAGTGAAGTATCTTGCTTTAGGTCACACAGCCAATTAGAGGCCTAACTAGATATGGTTAGCCCTGTACGCAGCATGTAGCAAAGTAGATCACACTGCTTGCTATATTAATAGGCTGGGATTAAGGACAAAGTACACCCAATTAGTTTCTGTTGCAGTCCTTTTACAATCCAGTCTTGTTTCCCGTGTATTTATGTGTGTGTTTTAATGGTACTCCCTGCCTTTTATGCTGAGGTTGCTCGAGGTATGTTTATAATGGTGGTGTAATTATAATAATAAAATACAAATCCGTCCATGGAGCACACTCATTACTGGCTGGCCAGGTAAAACAAACAGGCCTGGCAGTAACTCTGGAACGAGGCAGTTTGTTTCCAAGGTGGTGCCTCTTTGAAATGAAAACTGCCTTGATTTTCTAGCCAGGGAGGCCCACATGACTGGAGCTGGGCCTGCAAGGCTGTGCTGGTCAAGAGGATGCCTGGGCCAGGTTGCAGTCTTTTTCAGGAGAGAGCCGAGGAAGAAGGGCAGCTATGCCTCTAACTATCTATAGCCAGAAGTTCTTTTCTTGTATTGACTAGTAGGTTCTTTAACATCCCAACTCCTGGATGCCAGACACTGTAATGTATACAAAGGAAAGATTGTTATTATGAATGAAGCTATAGGAATGCTTGCACTTGTGTGTGTGTGGGTGTACGTGTGTGTGCATGTGTGTATGTGTTGTGTGTGTGTATGTGTGTGTGTTTAAGTGCCTGTCTGTCCTTGTTAATTAGAAGTGCACATATTGGGAAATTAACTATGAAATACTAAAAATGATAAATTATTCCTTATTTGAAAGTATAAATTAAAGGTTTAGTGTATATAAAATTTGTCATGTTTAATTGCAAGTTCAATTAAAATTCAGGGTAATGATGATTTATACAAGTTTCTGTGTAATTTGATATTCATTAGCTTAGCCAGACACATGCTGATATTAGCTCGTTAATTATGTTTCCTTTTGTTGAAGGCAGCCTTGTGAAAGCAATCTGCTCAAAGTTTTCTAAACTCATTCTGCTAAATGAATATTTGGCAGCTGTTCATGTTATTGAGATGGTCACCGTGGCTTCATTTCACTCCTAGGCCGCATCAATCATACCTTCCCTGTGACAAACAAGGGATTCTCGTTACAAACCCATTTATGAAGGTTATGGCTGACATTAAAGACTGATTGCCTGGTTCTGACTGGGGTTTACTTTCCAGCAAGAAAGGAGCTGCCACTAATAGCCACACCTCCTACCTGGTCAGAGGTTTAAAATGTCCTGCACAATGACCTGAGTCCCCTTCCCAATGCCCTTGCTCAGACTTGGCAAGGAGGGACTGATCTCAGAATTCCCTCAAGGAGCAGGGACCCAGCGTCACCTTCTCTCTCCTGGAGTATACCCAGCAGGTTCAAAAGTGTGAGCCTTGAGCTTCATAGAGGGTGCATAGCTCTCTCACTTACCCAAACTGACTCCTGGAGGAGGAGAAAGAGGCCACATCGGTTAACTAGTAAGGATTTTTCTAAAAGTGTGGCCCACTATGGGGCCATGAGTCAGTTGACTACAGTCATCATGGTAATTATCCAGCTGTCCTGTGGCCATCCTGTGTTTGGAGAGGACTATGAATATTTTGCCGGGTTTTCTGTGGTTGTTATTGAATGACCTACTGACTTGGGAAACTAGAATGGTGGGAATTGTCCTTCTCTCCAGGGAGCAGTGAGGCTGATATGCAAGGATGGCCTTGACCATTGTCATGGGTGTGCATACCGGCAGTGGCCAGCCTCAGGCCTCTAGGCTGCCATCTAGGTGCAGGAATGGCTATGGTAAGATTTTCTTTCCTGGTATAGTATTTGTTTTGGTGTTGCTTTTTTCTCTACCAAGTGCCATGTCATAGGCTGATCTGGGCATTTGGTAAATGCTATGAATGTTGACCACAGCCTAACCTGAAGTTCAATTTCCAGCCATTTGTTTATCAGTAATCTGGGGCTTTGCTTATAATGATAAAATACAATAAAAATTCCTGTAGGGAAATTTAATTTTTGCATCTCTGTGGTTCTAGTTAGATATTTTTGCATTTTCAGAGGGTGGGAGTGATCCCCTAACTCAACTACATTTTTTCTTCTGAGTGCTGCATCACTTGAGGTGACTATGGAAAAGGCGCTGGCTAAGTCTTCCCCGAAGTTGTCCTCTTCCTGAGTGGAAGGCTAGTGTTTGGACCTCCCCTTCCAGCCCACCCCTCTTACTCCATGTCCACATGAATGGTCTGGAGGGTCCCTATGCACTACCTTGTGGGAAGTTCTGACTCTTAATTGATAAAACCAAAAGGTGCAAGAAATGCCTTCCCATGTGAGGGCCAGTACTGAGCAGCAGGGTTAAAACAGCAGGAGGTCACTTGATTTTTTTTTTTTTTTTTTAACTCATAGCCTAGTCAAATTCATAGCCTATTTTTTTTTTCCTGACATTTAGGAAGAATGACAACTTTTCCTTGTCGGAATACAGAGAAATATGCCAAACTCAAGCACACCTCAGGTTTCTTTTTAATACTGCTTAATTCAGGCCCAGTCCTTTATAGACCTCAGCAGTGTAACTTAGACTTTTCTAACTTTTAACTGCACCACCTTCTGTCTTTGGACTGCATTTTGTCAGTGTGGAAAGCCCTCTGGTGGTCACAATAATTCCTATATGGCTCTTTGTAGAAGAGGAGGAAAATTGAGTTCACAGTAAAGAGCTAGGTTCAAATCCTTCTTCTCCTTTGCTAGTTTCTTAGTCTAGTTAAAGCTATAAAAACACGTTTCCATCAGAACAGGGATCCTGAAGTATTTTACTCTAACAGCATCTTGGAGAAAAATAGTATTAGTCCAACTCCCTTATCCACATGCAAATACCTTAGCAAGGATATTAGCACTAAATGGTGTGTTACTGCAGCATGTAGTGTGAAAGGGAACGGACTTATAGGTGATTTCTCATTTTCTTGAGGAAAATGAGGGCCCAGAGAGAAAAGATGTGTTCAAGATGTTGCAAGCAGGGAACAGAGCCTTGAGGGAAAGCCAAGTCCTCTGCACTTTTTCAGCCATGTGGTTTAGAGCATATCATAGCTGAGTCATGGTCATAAATTCTTGGTCTCTCTATCAGGTTCAAGAATACCAAGTCTCAATAAACTCAGGCATGGGATTCTTCTCCCTAGGCAAAATTCAATTCACGCAATTGGGTTTCTTGGTCCTTTACTTGGAGTAAGATGATATGCAGGCTTTTCCTGTTGTAGATCAGAAAAGAAACTCAGTTGGCTATGGGGATCACTGTTGTGCCACGATCAGTCACCCTGGGCCATCCTCGTCATCTAGAAGCACTTTTTGGAAAGGGTATGCTGGACAATACAACTCTTCATAAAGATGGATGAGTGATAAGTGACCTATGCCTGGTGTCCTAGAATGGCAGATATCTCAATGATGCAGAGCATCTGGTCTGCTCTGAAATTGGCTGGAAAATCTGGCTTGTCCTTCCCTCGCCTGATGCCGTTGCTCAGGCTTACATAATTTGTCTTTGTTTGAGTCCTTGGCACTTTCCCCTTCTTGGTACTTCCTCAGTGCACCCTTTCCATGATAGGATTACAAAGACATTCGGGAGATATGATGAGGTAACTGCAGCCTGTGGGTAGCTTCTCGTTCTCTTCTCATTTCTTAGATACAGTAGTGCCATCTGAGAAGCGCCGGTGTCAGTGACTGCAGGAAATCGAAGTAAGACATTCAGGAATGACCTAGAATCTTCTAGCATTCCCGTTCTTCTGGTCATTAATAGCTTTTCCAGAGAGATTATTAAAACTCTTTACTAAATGCATTGCTAAACCTCACAAGACCTGGGGTTGGTCTGGAGTGTGTGCATGAATTAGCATGTACAGATTAGATGTAACAGCAAATGAAATGGGAGTTCAGTTCATGTGGCTTGATCTCAGTCAGAAGGTGGAGGATTAAGCTAAATCGCTCAGCCTTCTTCAGTTAGCATGTATGATTTGACTTCTTATCTTGAGGCAATCTGCTGTGCCAGACGGAAAATAAAAGGCATACCCTACCTTCAAAGAACTTAAAAATGCTTTCCTTTGTGAATACTTGCTGAGTATCTATGACAGCCGAGAATCCTGCTGGGTGCTTGAGGCTGAGTAAGTTCAGGCAGGGCTGCAGCAGAAGCTGTGTGTGTGTGTGTGTGTGTGTGTGTGTGTGTGTGTGTGTGTGTGTGTCCCTGAGTTGTTACCATTTCCATTGCATGACTCTAAAAGTTCCTTTGCCTGGAACAGGACAAGTTAGAAATGTCACTCAAGAGAAGCCCCATCTGTGCCAGTGACTACAGTTGCTGGTGGGTTACCAGCCTGTTTTTTTAATGGAGTTGTCCCAGGTACATCTGTCCTGCCTCCTATGGTTCCCCAGTTCCAGGCAACTCCAGCTGTCCACAATGCTATGGAACTAGATGTCAGCTAATGGATAATTTCTCCTTCCTCCTCCAAGGTTCTTTCTCTTGAATCTTGATTGTGTTATCCACACTAAAGCGCATCTCACAGTCCACAAATTCCCTTGGCAGAAGGCTGATCCTGATGGATGATGCTGAGGAGTGCTGGCCTGGATCTTTGCCAGGTAGAAGAATCTTGGAAGACTTCTTGGGAGAGGTTTCCTCTGAACTAGGAAGGCTAAGGCTTTTGCTAAAAAGCTGTTGTTAAAGAGGAGAGCTCAAGGGGAAGCATCTTTTTGCGAAGGTCTGTTAGCGGAAGGAATGTGAGACACAGCTGGGAAAATTTTAAGTATCTGCTAGATGTTTTGGGGTCTGTCAGGGATGGTGTTAGGTACTTGAAGGATTTGTATATGTGACTATGATTGCGAAGACTATAAGGGGGAATCTATTTATTTGAATGTGAGACTGGGGCATGTAGACTTTACAATTTGGATATGGTAACCCTGGTGTAACAAGTGTCCTTTTGCTAATGTGAAGAAGCAGAAATCACATACATAAGAGACAGAAATTTAAATATGAGGCTGTAGTGTGGCTTCTGATTGCTGGTGAAATTTCATCCAAAGAAATGTTTATAGCAGCCAGAGTGGATCAGAAGAGAAGGGGTTTGGTGAATTACATGGAGGGAATGAACAGACTCCAGGGAAAGGAGGTTTGAAATGAGATTTCTCAGACAGCACACACAAGGGGACCAGGAACAGAAATGACCTAGTGTCAGGATGGTACTATGACTGTTGTGGGCCCCTTCCTGTCTGGATAAAAATGCCAAAGGTTGATTTTTATGATCCAGTAGTATAAACAAAAATATAATAATAATGAGTATTAAAGTATCTTATTCATCCTAGAGTTAATTGGCTTCCTTGTTATTTTGTTTATTAGTCATTTGCTTGGTATATGCATGCCTCTGTGCACAAGTAGTGGTCATCAGGAGACACCAAGGGTCCTGCTTTGTTACTCTCCCCCATGTTCCATTGAGACACAGATTCTCACTGAACCTGAAGCTAGCTTGACTGCCAGCAAGTTCCCGTGAGTCTTCCAACTCTGCTCCTTACAATCCTAGGATTGCAAGTGTTTGCAGCCACACCTGTACTATTTACATGGGAGCTGGGGATTTGAACTCAGGTCCTCATGCTTGGACAATAAGCACGCATATTCACAGAGTCATTCCCAAGCTGCTTCTTCATTCTAAGAGAAATGAAAACATTGTTGGACTTCCTAAATTCTCAATGACACTAAAATGTGCATCCTTGTATAAAATGGTGGCTCCAGACCAGATAGGGCAGCACCACATCCTGGCTCCTCTTCTTGAGCTATAAGAAGCTGTAGGATTTTAATACTGGAAAGACATGTCAGGGTTCCCATGTGTGAGTTCATCACCATGTACACAGAGGATCAATAGTAAAGGAGTCAACTGTGCATCCTTATGCTACTTTAGGATGGCCCTAGCCAAGAGTCAGTTGGTTTGGGCTTTTTGTTTATCATCTGGAAGCAGGCTCCATTGTGCTCGGTTTCCCTGGCAAATACTTTAGGGACCACCCTTCTGAAGCCCTGTCCCTTCCGTTGGAGGGACAGCAAACAGTCCTAGGACTCATCCCTCTTTACCTGCATTGCCACTGACAGTCCCTGTCATCAAAAGCACCCTCCTGTCTCTCCCTGTTTCTTCAGATATGTTCACAAAGAAGAGACTTACGCAGTGATCCTATCAGAAAAGGCCTATGACAAAGTCATGGTGAAAAGATGCCCACAGGATATTTTTTTTCTTTTTCTCTTAGCTTTTTTCCCTTCTTCTTCTTTTCAAAAATAGTCAAAATATAGGCAACATAAACCTATAAAAGGATCAGAAAAAGAGAAAATTGTAGCCCAAAGGAAAGCTTCCTCCTCTGCCATACAACTTCCCCTGGGCTTCCAACTGGTAGAGTTGCATGTTTATAATAGCGGGTGTTTGTGACTCAGAATAATGTGCTGTGCTGTGCACCAAGGTTAAAACTGAACTCATGATATCATTATCCCATGGACTAGAAACCCTGAGGGGCAGCCTTTCCAGCACTTCTGTAGCCTTGTGAATATGTGTATGTGCCCGAGGATGTATTTTGCTATGCCTGTGTGGTGTGTTTTGATATTAATGTGAGGATGTTCATGTTGTATGCATGCAGATGTACATGTGTGTGTTTGAAGAGGTGAGTTCACAAAGTATAATTTAATGGCAAGAGAAGAATGAAGTCCTGAGATTAGCCTTCGGCACACGTGCACACATATGAACAATCATACAGATTTACACACTCAGACACACACACATAGTGACTCATTTAAAATCACGTTGCTACTATGTGAACCGGCTGTGCTCAAGTAGTAGGTCATTATCAGCTACAAATGCCATAGCTCCATGTTGAAATGTCAGAGAAATTTCAAACTGACAAGGACCTTGGCAGTTTTCCCCTTGCCCTCCTCTCAGTCTCTCTGTCTCTGTCTCTGTCTCTGTCTCTGTCTCTGTCTCTCTCTCTCCCTCTCTCTCTCCCCCTCTCTCTCTTTAGCAGTTCAGAGAATGAGGATCAGAGAGGGTAAGCAACTTGTCTAAGGTTACTTTGGCATGCTTGCCAGACTATGCTGGGATGCCATTCCTTCATTTTGGAGGCAGCTACCCAGAATGGAAGCCAAGTGCTGTGGGTATTATAAAGAAGGATGAGCTGTGGTCCACTCAAGAGGTTTCCCCCTTATCCAGCCTGCGGGAGGACAAAGTTAAACTATAAGTGGTGGAAATGGCAGGCCAGGGACAGTGCTCACATGTGGCCGCTCTGTGGGTTTGCTGGACTGGGATCCCATTACTGCAACATCTCAGTTACAGTCAGAGGGTGGGTGGGTTTTCTTAGATAGTAGTGGTAGTCCTTTTGGATGTGGATGGTAGTTGGGAGCACAGGGGGACTCGGAAAGAGACTCCAAGTTCCCAATGCAACCTGTGGCCCTCTCTGCCATCATTTTGCTATGAGGGGAACAGGAGTTTAACTATGGACATGGTGATCCTTGGGTGCAGGAGCCAGCAGTAAAGTAAGCCATGATTATATGTGGTAGTTCAGTGTTTATCATTTGAGATAACCAGGAACACACAACTACTGCTGCCTGGGCTACCCAGAGCCCTGCCACTCAGACTGAGGTGATAACTATGGAGACAGGGAATAAGATAGGCCCTTCTTGAGTGAGTTGGGATATTGCCGGTGCCATCCCAAGGAAGTTACTTCATGTCTGAAGAAGATGCCATCTGTCCCTCCATGAGCATCAAGGGTCCCACCTCCAATCAGCCGGGACACAAATGACTTAGAAAAATGACCCCCACTGCATGTGTGCTGCCTGGCACATACCCTCTAGTCCACCTTGCTGTTCTGAGCCTTCAAAATAAGTTTTCATTAATTGTAGCATCCAGTGAAGTGAAGTAACCTGTGACTTATAAATAATGGCACAGCTTTATGGCAACACCTAAAAACCACCAGGGGCATGTAATAAGAAAGTTCTCCGTCTCCAGGTGTGAAAGCATGCTGGTGATTGCTGTTGAGCAAGAACCTGTCAGCTCTTTTATTACAATACATTATTGGGTAATAGTTTTAAAATTATTTATAGAAAGAAATCGAGCTGTGTGGAGAATTCCATCATTTCATATGTTGTCTGTGAATCTCATTAGCCTTTTAGCCTAGAGGTTAGGAAGGGAAACAGAGAATTGGCTGTGTGCAGAAGACTAAGAAGTATATCCACTCTTCGTCAGAGGCTTGTTGACCTTATGTTAAGTTGCTGCTTTGTGAGTCTTTCTGTGAAAGGCTCTGGTTTCCATGGCATTTACATAAACCTAGCAACCATTTCCTATGTGGAAGCAGTGGCAGGGCCTCCAGTCTCCTCTATCAAGGAGTGGGAATGGCTTTTTTTTTTTTTCTTTCAGGTAAGTTTCAGTGGATGTGAGAATTGAGGCTGGTGGTCATGTCAGCCACATCTCGGTGTGTGCATACAGTCAACTTCTTCCCTGTCAGTATGTGATAGTGACAGCTCTAGTGTCCTCTGTTTTTGAAACCCAGCCAAGAGTTTCACCAACCCAGCCCCCGTATGGATGCTGGAGGTATGAGTTGCTGGCATGGCCATTTCCCTGTGGAATGTTCTGGGTCTCAGGCTAGGTTGGACTGCTCTGGAAAACATGACTCCCCACTGTCTATAACCACTGTCTGCCCATGACCCCATAGCTGGCTCACTAGCTTGCTAGCTTTCAGCTCCTCCAGAATGTCCCTTCTACATGAAGCACCCAGGCGGCTCCTGCATCAGGATGTGATTTAGTCAGAATGAGGCAGCATCTGGATAAAGTAGGTGACAAGCAGAGTTCCTTGAGCCAGCTCTGTACCAGGCAAGGGGGCAGAGAAAGAGCCTTGGAGGAGATTAGACTTAGGTTAGACACTGGTCCACCAGGGTGTATCTGTTTTTCATGAGTCACAAGCAGATTTCAAAGGAACTTGAATCAAAAGGGAATTATGGGTAGGGAATACAATAGGAAAAAAAAGAGTTATTTTGGAATATCAATTTTGGACACACACATGTGTGTGAGCTGTGGTTTCTCTTGTTATAGACCTATCGCTCAGGCTGCCTTCTCTGTGGATTTCACATCATTGGGTTAAAGTGATCTAGCAGGACTTGAAATTCTAGTGCTCTTTGGTAAGTAAGAAAGTTGATGGGTAGGTGGAAAAACTGGGATTCAAACCTGGCCAGTTGGCTCACTGAAATGTCACCTTTGCTACTGAAGTGTTACCTGTGCTACTATCCTCAGATGCTGCCCCCTCCACCCCATGCTGATTTCCAGTTGAGCCATGACCAATGGGGAGTATTGAGCCAGCTGAAGAGGTGGGGTGTTTTCTCTTGGGAGACAGAAGGCCCAATGCTAGTGAATGTGAGCTGGAAGCCTGCCCTACCTCGGCCTTTACTTACCCATTCTGTTTACACATATTGATTAACTAAGGCACTATGCATGGAGACAGTAGGCGTATGTAAGACAGATCTCTCCCTAGATAATTTGGGGTCGAGAGAAGCTGGTACAGAGAGCCTCACAGTTGGTGTGGAGCATCTGCCATGAGAGCGATTGCATGGTTCCTCTTGCTTTGAAGATCTCACCACCATCCATATTCATGACGACTTCAGGAAAGAGGTCATTGCTGTGTCCATTTTAGAGGGGAAGAGGTTTAGTAGCTTGACAGAAGTCTTAGAACTTGGAAGGGACAGAGCCAGGATATAAAGCTGTGCATCTCACCTCACTCCCCCACCAATTGTTGGCCCATTGCCTCTTGCAGAGCTGTTGCTTCCAGCTCAAAACCTTCCTCATCCTCTGCAGCTCTGCTGGTCCCAGCTAATTTAGCTTGGAAGATTTGGTTTTGAAGAAGAAGCAGGCAGCTGAGGCTCCAGACCACAGCTGGTCTTCGTAGCAGGGCTCTTGTAGTGTCTTGAACCTCTTTAAAGGTTTTGTCTACATTAGCGCCACTGATGCCTGTTCACTGTTACCCTTTACCAGAACATGTGTGGCTTAACATAGGTGTGCTTGTGACCAAGGGAGGTAAGGAAGATTTGGGGAACCAGGAGGTCTCAGTGAGGGCATCTGAAGATCTCATTTAGCAAAACCTCAGTAGCTCTAACCCCAAATAAGCTTCTAGAATCCTAAGCACATTTCTAACTATGACTACAAAGATTCCAAACTCCTCTTTTTGAGGAGACACCCCTGGGATTGGTTATGTTTCCTCACTCCCTAGGCTGTGTAGCCTGGACCAAGACGGATTTGCAGATCTCAACACCATCAATATTCATGAGGACTTTAGGAAGTTTACAGAATTGGTCTCCAACTAGAGCTTCCCTGTCGGTCCAGAGGAGGCAGCATCTTTAAAGGTGGAGTTAAAAAATACATTATGTGAATAATGAGTTCTGTTTCCTCCTGCCCACCTTTGGATGTTAGCATCACATAAGCTCAGTCCCTTGAACTGATCTTGAAGTAGTCTGTCAATTTTCTTTTGCATGCAGTTCAGGGCTTGATTCCTCCACTAAGTTGCCTCAGGGTTTTCACCCTTCCCTGCACACCCCCACATCCACAGCTTCTGGCCTCATCAGTATAGACCTTCAGGAAGCCAATCCTGATTCTGTACTGGCTTCTCAGAGGCCTTCAGGGGAGAAAACTTCAGGCCCTCAGTAAAACTAGATTGTATACTTCCCATCCAGGAGTCCAGAGTTGAGATTAAACATACAGATTTTTTCCTGTTTCTAAATAACAAGTTTTAAATTTTATCTTAGTACCCAAAAGATCCTTTGGTGATGATGGTGTTGAAAGGGCTAAAGATGGTGGGTACACAGCAGCTGTATGTTTCCGCAGCAAAGGGCAGATTCCCAGGGAAGATAATATCACTGATTCTGGAATAATTGGCAGGAATCAGAGTTTGTCTGCAACCTAGTCCATGCCATGGATCTATCCAGCCCACCTCTGTCCAAAAAGTTCCCAAGATGGTTATGTCACTGGGTATTGTTGTGCTGAGGCCAGGGTCTGCATCTTCTTGAGAGAGTACCACAGCCTAGTCCCTTCATCCTTTCTGACATTGGAATTTTATAGCTATCTCCAGGAGCACAATAGAAGACAATGGGAAATGCAGCACACACACAGTTATGAGTTGGAACAGCATAGTGTGCTTTGTTCTGCAGGCATGCATTCAGCTTTTAGACACAGTATTGAAGGTGACTGTCCTGTTCAGCTAGAATACCTTCCCAGAGAGGAGGGAGTTCTCTTTCTGTGTGTGGTCTGTCTAATGCCTCTCAAATCCAATAACTTTACAACCAATCAAATTAATAATGTAGGGGAAAACAAATGGAGTCCCTCTTTAGATATTTAAACAGGAATATTTCTGCCATTGACATCTAAATCTTTAATAGGATGTGAGATTTGGCAAACAAAAATGCCAAGTTGCTGGAAACCTAATTTGTTCCCACTATTTTAGGCCCAATAGTTACTGCCTGACTCCAGATAAATTTGTTGTGGTTCAGCTTTGTGTTGGGTGGTGAATGTTTGTTCAGTCCTAAGAGGTCAAGTGGTGGGTATGGGGTTCTTGCTCCCAGGGGCTCCCATTTTGGACAAGACATGTGTGCTTAGGAAAGCAAATCCAAATTCAGATCAGGATGTGCCAAGTGTCATCTGTTTATATGTGTGGTTACTGCTTCACCCATTTAGGGAGAGACTGAGGATGTACCAACTAACTCCGCTTCACCTGGGAAACACTCTGTGGAGTTTTTCATGTGATCAAGAGTGAAGGCTAAATTTCAGCTCTTATAAGGGACAGTGTAGAGGGGATTTTAGAGTAGATGTTGGAGATCTTTAATAGATAAAGAAAAAAATTCTAGCATGTATGTGATGTGGGTTTTATGTGTGTGTGTGTGTGTGTGTGTGTGTGTGTGTGTGTGTGTAAGCATGCTTAAACTTACATATAGGCACCTCTGTCTTTAGATTTCCTAAGTGAACTCCTGGATTAGTAATGAGGCTTCTCAAAAGTCATATAGCTTGGCTAGTAGAGCGCTTGCCTATCACGCATGAAGCTACAGGTTCATTGTCTAGCATTGCTTAAAACTACACTTAGTGGACCATGGTTGTAATTCTAGCACTTAAGAACTGAGAGTGGGACTGATCAGAAGTTTAAGGATATCCTCAGCTACATAACAAGTTCCAGGCCAGCCCAGGCTACATGAGACCCTGACAAAAACGTTAGGCTAAAATCTAATAGACTTGTATGTGGTTTTCAAGACCCAGAATTCCTAGACACTCTTGTTGTGAGGATGTTTTCTTTAAAGACTGTTTACAAATCCCCTTCCCCTTCTGACTCTTCCTGGCATTGAACTTGAGGAACTTCCTCTCCTTGCCCATGCTCTCTGTCATCTGGGCATATTGATGTGCCCTTCAAAGGAAGCCCTTGCATCCTTTCTTTGTTTCTCCATGGACACCCTGTTATTTTGTGTCTGTTTATTTTCTGCTTCTTTTGCTAGAGTAAAATAAACCAAGTATAAATCTTTGAATGGTTTTCCTTCTTACTTAGCCTCTGTCTCCTGTCTCTGTCCGGACCTGTGTCAGACTCCCAGAGAAGTCACCATGTCACCTTCGTTCTTCCCATGCCCTGATATGGGACTTTGCTCCTACTCTCTGGTCCATTAATCACTGTGTCAAATGATCAGGAAGACGAGAGAGAAGAGGGGAAAGAGGAAGAGAAGGAGAGGGGAGGAAAGTGAAGAGGACAAAGAAGAGGGAAATGAGGTGGGAGAGGAGGAGGAAGAGGAGGAGAGTGAAGGGGGGAAGAAGGCCTCTTGCTCTTCGCAGCCCAATGCACTTTCCTCCTTCACTGTTCTGATTCACTTTCCTTGGTGCACCAGAAGATTGAAATGACCGTGTTTGGTGCAACACCATCATGGATGCACTGTTACGGTGTGACACCATGCAATATGAAGGTGTTGGGAGTTCTTTTTCTGCTTGGCTCCTATTGGTCATTGTAGAGCATGCCTTCTGCCATCTTCTTTCATCTGTGGTGCTGACACAAGTCACATCCTTGCTCTCACCTTTGATACAGGGCTTCTGAATTAACAGCTGTGTTTTCAATGTATACATATTCTACCACCCCCCACACACCCTGTGAACAACATTGCAGGGCTGTTAACGAGCATCAGGATGAATCCTCCAACTTCTTCACAATGTAGTAGTCATCAGCTTTGCCATGAGAGCTGAAAACTTTGCTTTTGTATTGAATTGAAACACAGGTGAGATTGAAACACCAGTGAGATGGTCAGCAAAGGTCACTTGGTAAGACTTTTCCTCCTCCATTTTGCCTTCTATGTTTTTGGCATCTTTTTTTTTTCAAGTGTTATTGGTGAGTGATGATGAAGCTACTCATATTTATCACATTCTTACAATATCTCCAAGTACATGGAAGAATCTAGGAGATGGCTCAGTGGGTAAAATACTCTTCATAGCTTTAGTTTGAGACCCAGAATGCATGTTAGTAATCCAGGTGTGCTTGCCTCAGAACTTGGGAGGAAAATACAGGAGGGTTCCTGTGGATGGTAAGCCAGTCTACCTAATTGCTGGAACAGACCAGAGAGAGACCCTGTCTCAATGGAGGATTGTCCTTGGGCCTACACAGCACATGCACACACACACTCACACACATGAAAAGAGAATGTGCTAGATTGAGCATGGTAGTGCATGCCTTTAATACCTGCACTTGGAAGGCAGAGGCAAAGAGAGGCAGGCTGATCTTTATGAGTTCAAGGGCATTTGGGTTGATGCAGGAAATTTCAAGCATCCAGATCTACATAGTGAGACCCTGTCTAAAAAAAAGATTTTAAAAAATTCTTTACATGTAATTAATGTAATAGGTAAGAGAAATATTGATCTTTGTTTTAAGATGAGCAAATGGCAACCCAGAGAGGGTAAGTGATGTTTCCAAGGCAACACAGCGAATCAGCGCCTGCAGCTAACCTAACATACAGGACATTTTTCTCCCTGCCTGGGAAGCAGCCTTCACTTTCTGAACATCTCATTGTGTCGTCCATAGTCATTGGATTTTACTCCTTGTCACTGTGGCTTACCTAATACTGACTGTATTGGAAAAATTAAAATTATGGAATTCTGAATAAAATAACAGTGAAAGGGGGATAGATGTCTGCCCTGGGAATATTCTTTGTGTGCGAAACAAAAATTTAACTTGTTCTAGTCAATGAAGTCAATGGTTCAGTTAATAATACCCCTAATGGCATCATTCAGCTCTGGGCCAGTGATGGATAGCTTTAAAATCAGAAACTAGATCCAGTGACAGGTCACACAGAAATCAGCGCTGTGATAAAAGCAGCCAGACAGGACCTGTACTGGAGAGCAGGGCTCCCAGAAAGTCTCTGGCATAATTAAATCCCCTGTTGTGAATCCAGTCTCTCTCTAACCCTTTCTATAAGTTGTGGGGGGGGGCCGAGGAGCACCACCCTTTGTAGCACCTGCTGGCCTCCCCCTGAGTTCTCTGCTCTCCTAGCTTAGCTTTTAACTAAGCATAGCTTTTCCCTGGGCCTCTGGTTCCCGGAAGACCTCTAGTCTCCTTCATATTTTAAAGATGCCTTTGAAGGTATCTTAAGACACCTGGGAGTGAGCTGCCCTTCAAAGGACTAACCCTCTGCTTTATGGAGCCTCTGCATCCCCACTATGCATTGGAACAAATCCCCAGAGACTGTCCGTGGCCTAGGATGGAGACGCAGGCCAAGTGGAAACACAGCAAAGTGATTTAATAGAAAAGGTAATTCCTATTCAAACGGGATGGTCCCTTATTCATTTCCTCGGATTATCATCAAATTGATGTCACCAGCCAAGGAGCTTTATTGGGTTTTCTGCAGCTCTTCCCCTCGCTCTCCTTGTCGTCAGTCGGCGCGCTGACATTTTCATATGTGTCTCAGCTAATGCCTCAAAATTACTCCATCTACAAATGTAACAATTGAACAGATAATTTTAATAAGATTCAGCTTGACTTCAGACCGCACTCCTTCCTTTCTTTATAGAATGCAAATTGTAACCTGTTTTTAAAGCCGTGCGATGCAGTGAACTTTAATGGGATTTGACAACATCATATTAAACACAACAACTACGCATAATGTACCGAAAAATTGGACGTGAAATTGGAAACATAGCTGAGAACAAAGTAAATTTACATGGTTTGGTAGTTTGAATGTCTGATATCATATTCTCTCATGCAAGCCCCATAAAAAAGCAAAGGACTTAACAATGGATATCAGCAGAAAGTGCTTTTAAAGTTAAAACTGATGGATGGCTTGTCAAAAAAAATAATTGCATTGGTTGGAAAGTCGGGATGCGTGCTGAGGGAGAGAGAAGGGGATATACAGAGAGGGTGATGGGAAGTGACAGTGGTCTGTCAGGACGGACTGGCTGCCCAGAGGAGTGTGAAGCCGCAGCTACAAGGTGGCAGAGTAGAACAGGCTGTCAGAGCGGGAAAGTGGCTTTAATACCCTGAAAAGCAAAGGAATCCGCCTGTCAGCTTTGCTCAGCCGTGCTGAAAGGGGAAGAGAACATGGCATAAAGTTAGAAACATTAAACAAGGGGCGGGGGCAGGAAGCAGAGCAGCCAGTGGGAAGGGCTGCAGATGCAGCCAATGTGGCTTTCTGGACATTTTTGTTTTGTGTGTGTGTATATGTAGTGTATGTATTATAGGTATGTATGTATATATAATGTATATCTATAATATATTCCCATATTCTCAAGGGACAACAAATTAAATGTGAAGGTCTAGGGCTTCCTTTGTGTTTCTGAAGAAAATAATGATTCAAGAGGCAACTTCTATAACTATGGCTGCCAGGTGGGTGGCTTCCTGTAGAAGCCACATCCCCTAAGGTACCTCGGATGCCTGGCTTTGCAGATCTCCAGCCCCATCTGCTGAGCTGTTCCTGGTCCTCAGGATGTGCGGTCCAGCCTCTTGGAGAGGAGCTGATAGCATGCTACCGAGGGACTGGCTTATCTTCCCCCCAAGTGCTCAGAGGACTTAACACGTCAGCCGTACAACAGGATTGTGATTAAAATGCAATAATCTGATGATTTTCCATAAATATTTTTTTGCTCCATCAGCATTGGGTTTTTGAATAATTTATTATTCTTTCTTAATATACTCCTGGCAGCGAGGTTAATTTGGTCATCTTGCAGGGGCCTGGCTGGTAATGAACATTTTTATATCAGGCCTTGGAGTCCCTGTTCCATAACGCATATCACGTCTTTATGGCTTAATTGCTCTGGTTGTTTGAGAGTGGTGGAATCCGGGAGGGGTTGGGATGTGATGGCTTATCATAGCAAAAATATACTGCATATCTGACCTCAAAAATGCATGCTGAGAGTCATCCAAATTCTTGAACTCATATGGCCTCAATATAGCTTTAGATCTCTTTAACAGTTTGGAGGAAGAATTTTGTCCCAGAGAAACCAGTATATCAGCTATAAAGAGAAAAAAGATGGGAGTGGGCACCGCACATGTGAGCACTTACCACACGACAGATAGTATTCTGAATGCTTCTATGTATATTAGCTCATTTCATTCTCCTGCCACACCCTTTGTGATAGTTCCTATTAACATTACCATTGTACAACTGGAAGAAGGCTCCATCAGTACAAGCCCAAGGACCCTAGTTTGAATCCCCAGCACCCATGATTAAGTCAGGCATGGGAACACTTATGTGTAGGTTACAATGGGTGCCCAGAGTTCATTGGTGAGTTTCAGACTCAATGAGAGACTCTGTCCCCAAAAGTAAGATGGAATGAGTAAAGAAGAGCTGACTTTGATCTCTAGCCTCATGTGCACAGGCACACTCATGCACCCATAAGCACATGTGCACACACGAATACACAGAGGCACAAATGCACTGCCATTGTACAAATGAGAAAACTGGCATGGACGCTTCAGAATTACTGAAGAAGGTTGCACAGTTTGCAGTGAGTGTTGGATGTGAGGCCGTCTAGCACCAGACTCCCTGGTGCTAGTGTGTAGTATATGTTCAGGTTTGTGGAGAATAAATACCAAGTGGATTCCTGTATTTTCCTTATTATTGTTATGTGTGTCAGACATTCAGAGAAGGACCTTGCTAGAAATGGTGGTGGTCAGCAGCAAATGGGTGGGGTTGTCTACAAAGAGGGAAGGTCATGGGAGTGTCTTCTGTGTCTGGAAGCAGACAGATGCAGGAGGGAGAACAGACAGCGTAGCAGGCAGAGCCTTTGGACTGGTCCTCTAGCATCCTCACGACAATTCACATAGTCTGGCATGGCTAATACAGTGATCTTCCCCATGGTGTCATCACAAGCAGTTTGCAGAAGGTGGGGGACCTGTGCTCTAGGTCTCCTGGGGGACATGGTGGGAGGGAGGAATCACGTGATCTGCTCCTCCTGCTTTCTAGTACATGGTATAACATGTTCATAACAGGCATTGGGCAGTAGGCTCCTCAGCTGGGTATTTAGGGGAGTTGATGACAGTTTGGAGTTGGACCTCTAGTCTTCAATTCTGCATGCACAGCATGCTTGTGGATGACAGCAGGATGCCACCATTAAGCCATTGTCCTGAGCCTGTGACTCTGCTATAAACAGCAGACCTTCCAGCTCAATAGGCTGTTTGCTTCCACCCCAGGAGGCTTCGTGGTTTTCTGCCAGGACTTTCCAGTGGTTTCCAATTCTATCTGATAACAAGAGGGACAGACCCCTGCAATGTCTTCTCCACTTGGGGAGATGAAGGGATGCTTATGTCTCCATCCTAGTGTTCTATGCTGTACTCTCTAGCTTTAGTAATCCAAAGTCAAGGCAGCCACACTGCTGGTCTCTAGTGTATATCTTCAGGGACACCATTGCTATTCCAGCTTTTGAATAGCAGAATTTCAAAGCTGGAGTGGTTGGAACTTGCTAGTCTTTATCTCAGCCCAACATCGTGGACTCATTGCATTTCCCAGAGCAGCACCAACAACCTACTCTGGGCAGGTAGTAGTTGGTTTCTTCTTACAATGAACCAAGTGTTTTCTCTACATCCTCCATCTGTTGCTCTTTTTTTCAGGTACCAAGAACCTTCCAGATTGCAAGCATCAAATTGTCTATAATCTAACCCCCTGGAAACTGTGTCTCCAGCCAGGACAGCCATGTCAACTTTCTTCTGTAGCTTCTGGGTCCTTTGTGTCTCATAGAATTTCTTGTGGCTGGGGAGACATTCTATTAAAACCCTCCTCTCTTCTCACTCCCCTCTACATGTTTTGACGATCTACTCTTGTTTCAGAGCAGGCTTCTATTCATCTGGAGTTCCTTCCATTCATCTGGGAAGCCTTGTGCCTGGCTTTGAGTATTGAGGGAAGGAAAGAAGGCAGGTTTCCCACAATGCAAAGTATGCTTACACTGTTTTAGTTTGCAAATGAGAAAGTCAGGTTGAGTAAGGTTAATCTACTTGCCCAAGGGCTCAGTTCTAGGCTAGTTTCTTTCTTGTCTCTGTGACTAAAATACTTGGAAGGCGTTAAGGGAGGCGTTTACTCGGGCTCATGATTTCAGACTGTTATAGACACTTATGGAGGACAAATGACGACGGTGTTCATCGTCAGGGAAAGCATGGGGGTTTACATGGTGGGAAGAACATGGAGGTCTTCTTAGTGGGGAAGGCATGTGAGAGTCCCTGGTGGTGGGAGTCATTAGTGCTAAGTCCTCACATCAGGACAGACCAGGAAGTAGATGACATGCCCCAGTGGAACCAGACTAGAACCATCAAGGGCCCATGTATTCTTACCTATTTTCACCAGTCAAGCTCTATCTTCTAAAGTTTCTGTAACCTTTCCCAAATAGTGCTACCAGAGATGAACAAGTACTCCAAACTCTAGATTATGGAAGATGTTTATGGATCAACTCACAATAGGCAGGAAGCAGTATAGTAGGTCTTGACCCAAGTCTTTCATACTAGGGTAGTCATTCAAAAATCTGGTAGAGGTTACTGGTTTTATGTGCAAATTCTAAAATGCACTAGGCCTGGCTGTATATCCCGGCCTTACCACATTCTAATGGGTGACCTTGGACAACTTACTCAACCTTTCTCTCTGTGCCTCACTAGTCTCATCTGAATGGTCTCAACAAGGCTGCCTACTTCACAGGGCTTATGTGAAATGAAGTGAAATGCATGTGAAGCCCTGTGATGACCACTGAATAAATGTTAGAAGTTGACAAGATGGCTCAGTGCTTGCCACCAAGTCTGAAGATCTCAGTTCAATCCCCAGGACCCACTAATAGAAGGAGAGAACAGACTAATGTACCCATATATGTTTATGTGTAAACACACACATATACACAAATATTTCAAAAAATTAAAATGATAGGTTAATGCCATTGTTACTATTTTTTTTAAAAAAATGACAACAACAAAAAACTATTATAAGGAGTGCCAGAGCTTTTCATTGTTGGGTAAGGAGCCTGAAGTGTGGCCCCTTGGCCTCCAGGGTTGAGGGTGTCAGTAGAGTCATGGTGGGGGAGGGGGCTAACCCTTGTTGATGCTTTGCAGTTGAGCCTAGGTGGAGTCTAGGATGCTGGCTGTTTTGCTTTCTTTCTTTCTTTCTTTCTTTTTTTTTTTTTGGTTTTGTTTTTTTACACTTCACGAAGATTGCTGCAGTTATCTGGAAATCTATTGCTTGGGCAAAAGCAGGGTTGCGTGATACAATTTAAAAGGCCGGCAGCAGCATTTCATCCTTTTCACAAGAAAATAACCCCTTACTCCAGTGAAGCTCAAAATAAAAATGGCAGTACATTTGGCAACCACGCTTCTCCCTTTATTACCTCAGCAGTATCTGAATAAAATGTCTTATTAAGCAAGATATAAGGGCAATGAAAGGGATAGTAAGTCAAATTAGTTGACATCTAAAGCTTGGTACATCATAGACAGCGAGGGTACTTACTGTTTAGTAAAATGGATTTAATGCTTAATATAAATGCTGATATTTAGATGGCTATACTTTGGCAGCTAGCAGGGGAAGAGAGGTGGCTTTTCAGCCAGTATATCTAGGTTTTAGGTCCTGCCCTGACACAAACCACTTGTGTAGCATAGAGTGATTCATTCTACCGCATGGCTCCTACTTTTTCCATGTGCTAAATAAAGACTGTTTTCTTATACTCTGTCATTCTCTGGCAGGACTTTGGGGTCGCCTTGGGGAAGGGACCAACAATGGGCTCTGTATGCCTCTCTCCTTGTCATAGGGGCAAAGCTGTCTGTATCAGTTTTACATATTAGGGTGTCTGGCTGAGCTTTTCTTTGAAGACAGGATTGCAATGCTCAAAATGGATTTCAGAATCACTAGTCCTGGTTATTTCTGAAGGGCATAAGAATTCTCATCTTTGAACCCTTTGAATCTCACTTAGTTCCAGCATCAAGTGTGAGAGACAGGTTCCTGGTGACCATGTGGCAGGACAGTGCACTAGATGACTCAGATAAGGTCATGTGTAGCTGGGGAAGAAAAGTGGCATGAAAGCCTGTTGGGAACATGGATGGGTACAAGTGTGGATGTGCCTGTGTATGAGTGTATGCATTACTATGTGTGATTTGGGCAGATACCTGAACATGTTTCTTTGCATAAGCTGATGGTATTGTTTCACATGTGGACATAGAGGTCATACTTACTGCATTTGGTCATACTTTTGAGACCTTTATACTTGGTCCTTGGGGAGCTTTGTCTTCTCAACTTGAGGGGATTTAGATCATATTGATACACCAAGGGAATGAGTATCTGGAGATTTATAACTAAGAAGAATACCTATCCTGGATGTGGATGGACAGGGGGCCCAGAGTAAATAGAAGCAGGGAAAAGAACCAAGGCAGTAAATCACCAATATTCATCTCTCTACCCTTACCTGTCTGTCCTTTAAGATGTGAGTGAGTGAGCTCACACTCTGGTTGGTATGGCTGAGAGCTGTTCCCTCCACTGGCTCTTCCTTGCCATGATGGACCAACCATATTCTCAAATCATAAGTCAAAGTAAACTCTTCTTCCTCTTGCTTCTTGTCAGATATTTGACCACATAGCAGTGGGAAAGCTAACAAATACAGCCCCTTCTTTGGATATCCATTATCTCCTTTATGTCAACATCATTGTGGATTCATATTTGAAGTCTAAGAGAAGGTAAATAATTTCCCTAAGTTCGCAAGCTGATCATCTGCAGAGTGGAAGGAAAATGTTAGGTATTTGCAGCAGATGGCTAGTATACTGCTATCCTACCAAAGCCTTTTGTTCACAGAGCCTTCCGATTCTGGGGATAAGGGACAGTGTCATGTGCTAGGGACCACTCTAGGTTAGTTATTTGGGATTCTAGATTTGTCCAGGCTTCAGTTGTATTACTTTTAGAATTCTATTACTAGGACATAGAATGACCAGCGTTTATCATCCCCTCTCCAAAGCAGGGGGAAGAAAGCCAATACTATTGATAAGTGCTTGTTTAGGTTTTTTCATAGAGGCTTCCATTATGTTGTGACATGGTTGAAGTCTGGTTACAAACAGGCTCATTAGAAGTAGGTATTGTAAAAAAGAAAACAATGTAGGTATGGTAGGGATACTCTTTGGTATTGCTGGGGGATTGACTGGTGTCTACCCATGGAGCTCAGCAAATCTTGTTACATTTACTCATGTCATGAAGACTGAGCATGTGGATTGTCTGGTCACTCTGAGTCATCTTATGCTGAAATATTTCCTTTTTCATTTTAAATGTGATGCATTGGTGTTTTCCCTCCACATATTTGCACCACATGCAAGCAGTACCCATGGCTGCCAGAAGAGGGAATTAGATCCCTTGGAACTGGAGTTACAGTGGGTGCTGGGGTTCAAACCTGGGTCCTCAGCAAAAGCAGCTCTGAACTGCTGAGCCATCTTTCTAGGCCCTGCTGAGTGATTTTTTTCATTCTGAAGAATATCATGAGAGTTTATTCAGAGTAAATGTATGTTATGCTTTGAATAGGTCATCTGGCCTAAATATAGTTCTTCTGATCTCTTTGCCTAAGAGCAGGATCTTGTACAAATACTTAGCACAGCCATTAATTACTGCAAATGAATTGATATTTTCCCAACTAAAGTAAGTATGGAGTAAGGGCAGGTTATTGCAGTATGGAGTTTAAGAATCATTAAAGGCAACTTCATAGAATTACTGGTGCTGTATTTGGACTTGAGAGGAAAACAGGAGCCTTGTACATTGCTGTTAAGTGTAGAATGGTATAGCTGTTCAGGGAAATCTGGAAGTATTAACCAATTATAACATATGCAGTCTATGAACTAAAGGACTTGTGGAACTCAGGAGAGGTGGTAGTGATGGGGATGTTACTGGTTCCAGTGGTTATGGCCATTGGATTGATGGTAAATTGAGCTATAGTGTATTGTTATTAGTTAAGACCCTTATTAAGGTGTCATTTTACTAAGGCAATTTGTTAAAGTTTCTAAGATAGCCATCACCTCTATACCTGATCTCTACACCTATAATTTAGGAACAGAATGCCCACTGAGTCAATGTGGCTTGATTCTGTAAACTGCTTTCTTAGGAAGGACAAGAGGAGGAATACCTTTGGAATTTGTAGGCCATTCTAATGAGGACACATACCTCTGATTCCAAAGCATTGGTACCCAAGAGCAAGTTGTCAGGGTTTACCAACTGGACATTTCCTAGGGATCAGACAAATGTCAAAGATACTGTTCCATCTACTCTTACTCACTGATCAGACCACTTTCTGCTCTATATAAATTCAAGTGGAAGAACATGACTTTCTCTTTAGGTTGGAATTGGATGTGTGGAACTATGAAAATGAGGCCTTTAGTGACATTGTAGATTCTGCTGTCCACAGTGTCCAATGTCAGACCTCATGAGCATTCTAATAAAGGAAAAGAGACAGGATGGTCACTGCCAAATTTGACCTTGCCTAAACATAGAAATAAGTACTTGTGTGACCATGCTGTCATCTGTAATTAAGTGGTGTTTCATGTCAAACACATTCCATTTTGGATCTTTATTGCTGTAGGGGTGCCTACAACTTCACAGAGACCCATGCTTCTAGTATACCAACTGAATGTTATCTACAGTGATGAAAATGATAGATTGGTTGATTATCCCATGAGACAAGGAGTTGCCTAAATGCTCCTGAGAACCGTTGTTGGAAGGCAAGGGTCTAAATAGAAAGGAAACATAGGAAATGGGAATCCAGTACATTTCCTTCCTCTCAAAGAGGTCTGACCACCAATGTGCTGGTGAGTAGTGAGACTCTGACAGAGACAAAGGCATCCTATCTCACTGAGGAGCATGACATCACCCTCTTCATCGTTATCAAGCTACTTGATTCTGTTCCTGGGGTGATTCTACTCAGAGCTATCCCTGTTAGCTGTGCTGTTGTATCTAGTGTTCATCTATTGACTTAGGAAACAGCATGCACATAATTAGAATCAACCCAAACTGAGGCCTCAGATATGATTGTCAGTTCTTATGCCTGCCTCATAGCAAGAAGTGCCCAATACTGAGGCTAATCCTTGGAACCCATGCAGAAAAGCACCAGAATTCTGGTAAGTGCTTGTAATCTCAACACTGAGAAGGTTGAGACAGGTGAATTCCTGGGCCTCACTGGCAAGCCAAACCCAGACTACTCGAACAGTGATAGAATCCTAGTTAAATAGAAAAAAATTGATAGCACTTGAGGGACAATAACAATGCTTTTCTTTGGCCTCTACATGCATATAGGCAGAGACACACACAGCAACACAAAACAGTATATTTGTATATTGTATTCCTTGCCATTCACTGTGTTGTAGCTTGTTGGACAGCTAGGAGTCCAGCCACATATAGGCTGCTTAGTTCAACAACACAGTTTAAGAAGGTGACTTTATTATTGTAAGCTCTGAGAAATTGTTAACTGTCTCTTTAAGCAGCTGTTACCACTTCTGCCAACAATGGGTTTCTCTGAGTTCTTATTTGTAATCTTGATTATGTTAATACATACATATATAATGCCTTTTGTTCACACTGGATCAGTGTACTTGCTTATGAGCCTAGAAGACTACTAAACACTGGTGCTCTCTGGGCACAGATCTCACTTCTGACTTTGACTGAATGCTTTCTGATCGTGGGGCCTTGATGATCCAGCCACATGGTGTAAATGACTTGTCTGGACGCCCCTTCCATTTGGCTGCCATCAAAGGACTGAGACAGAGGCACTTGCGGAAGATCTCCACTATTCTTAGCAACCAGCTGGAGTAAATTATCTTGCCCACCAAACCAAACAAAACTTTACAAAACCATGTCATTTGCTCTAAATCATACTCATCACTTTCTCTTGGCCATTTTAAATGCAACAGTTGGTAAATTTTATGCATTAAACAACTGACTGAAGGTGACATTTGGGAAATCTAGAATGGATTATAGTGTTGCAGACTGTTAAGGATGAGTAAAATTACCATGTGAATGGTGTATGTAAAAAGTGTTGTCTAAATTACAATATTGCTTGAACAAAACTCTTGTCAAGAACCGGTGTTAATTCTGTTCAACTCTCCAGACCGAGATTCTTTGTGGACATGATTCAAGGTGCTCTTAGACACTCTAGTTTTTGCCTTTCTAAAATAATCACAGGTACTTTCAACACATGGTCTGCCAGATGCTATCATTTCTGACAGTGAGTCTGAATTTAAGGAAGTCGTGGACAGGAACCTTATCTGAGCTGTCACCATCCTGCAGCATCACTTTCAAGCAAATGGTCAGACTGAAAGGATATTGGGATGTCCCAGGAGGATGCTGCAGAGATTGGCCAGTGAGATTTGCCAGACTCTTCATCCCTCAACCTGTCACTCCAAGTTGAACCATGGAAATTGGCTCTGATATATTTCTAATGGGGAGATAGCTTAAGGCTTGTCTGGAATACCTACACCTGTGCTTGGATAGGGACTTTGAGAACAAAAACATATTCTAGGTAGACATCCGGTAACGGTGTAGTCATGACATGTAATAGAAATAAGATGTCGTCTTTGCTAAGAACAGTCACTGTAAGAGTAACAATGGTTGTAAAAGGTCCAGACAGCAAAGCACACCCCTGTAAGATGTTCTAAAGACATTAAATAGATGGACCTATAATTCTACTCTGCTATGCATCTGTCAGAATGGATCATCAGGTTCCCTGGACCCATCCATTATACATGGTTTTATACATTGTATGGAGTGTTGATGTGATGGGTGGGAGGACAATCCATCAGAATGTCCATAGCAGAGAAGGTTGTGGTATGGATTTTTCAGGGTCTTCATACTCTTCCTAGAATATGATCTTAGGTTCTTGCCATTGTTTTCTGTGGATGGACTGTGCATCCAGGAGCCTCAGGGATATGATGGAAGACTGGAGTGCCTTTCCTATTTCCCTGTGCTTAAATGTCCTGAGAGCGAGCATGTCGTCTGGGCATCTTCTTAAGGTGCCCAGTAACAGTTAGCATTCAGAGGACCAACCAGCTTCAAGCCTCTGACTATCGCAGTAGCCATAGGCAATGGCCCCAAGACTCTGACTATACACAAAAGTCAATCTCAAGGAAGATAATTTTGCCCATGTAAGGAAAATAACCCAAGGGCATGTGCCATCATCTCCCATCACAAAGGTATAAATATGTGTAAGTGTACTTGGTGAGTACCACAAAGTACCAAACACCATCTGCTTTAGGGATTTCCTTCATGTCCTGGGCATAGAATGATCCTCATTCCTTATCTTTGCCCTGGGTGTCTTGGGGTGAGAAGGACCAGCAGAAGTTGGGTGGCTCTGCTGTCCTTTGAAGCACTTCTCCTTGAACACCAAGATGAAAGTGTCACTGGCTTTCCTCCTGATTCAGTGTTTTCCTTGCAAGTGAAAGTAGAGTCTTGACCAATGACAGGGACTGAGTCACGAACAGAGACTTAGCGGGTGAAGGCACAAAGGGTAAGTCTGCAGCTGATGCAGAAGCCTCTGCATGTGAAAGTCCGAGTGCTGCTTTGTCCACTATCTGAGCATTCCACTCTGCCTGTGAATGGTGCTAGAATCAGTCTTAGGTTTATCTGGAAATATCTTGGGTGGGCTTGTTGGTTTGTTCTTAGTTAGGTAACCTCGTGGAGGAGGCATGAGTTCTTAGAAACTGGGTGTGACCTTTCCCTGTTAAAGTAGTTTCTGTTAGTGCTATATGACAGCTGAAACCAATCTGCTCATAAGGAAGCTCCAGTCATGTCCGTGGGACTTCATGCTTATGAAATGCCCTCATAACCCAGATCCAACTTCTTTTTACCCCTCTCTCTCTTACTGCCTCTATAGAACTTAGTCCCAGCTGTCCCCACAGGCACAAAGCCTCTTGTTCTTTTCTTTGGCTTTCCCACTGATCATTCCTATCCTTCCTCGTGGCCACCCCACCCTCCAATTCCTGCAGCTCATGGAGGGTTCTAAGGTGAAGAAAGGCAGGGGTGAAAATTTTTAAACTGCCCAAGATGGATAGTGAAAACACCATGCATAAATAAATTACAGCATAGCCCCCCAATGAACAATGATTGTGTGGTTGAAGACCTGGCTGAATCAGTGTGTCAGGTACTGATTGGAAGCATGATAAATGCAATGACCTAACAAAGGATTGACTTCTCCTGCAGACAGGCCCCTTTTAATGGATGGAAAGGGAGGAAGCTTCATTTAGAAGGGAAAGGCTGTTTGCTGTGCAGATATGACAAAGGGGAAGTAGACAGCCATTGATTTACGTTTGGGAATGACAGTTGAAAAATTCAGCAATAATCATGACAAATGAGAAGAGATGCAGTCAGAGGGAAAAAATGCCAATACATTCAGCCTGCAAAGAAATGCCAAGGTCACGGGGAAGGGTTTCCAAACTTCTGGTTTTGACAATCTTAATGGCAGTAATAGAAGAGATGAGAGTTCGGGTTAAAAGGAGGTGCTTGGCATCCAGGGATGCAGGTGTGCGTAATTAGTGAGCAGTTGAAGCCCAGAGTAGCGGGGAGTCTTCTTAGGCCACTGGAAAGATGTCTGTCCAAGCAGCTGAGGGGTTTCCTGCTGCTGTCTGGCCTACTGTCCTCTGTGAGGGCTGGAAGAAAGCCAGCCACTTATTGAAATGTCACTAACAGGGACAAGAAGCAACAGTGTGGTTGGATGTGTGCACCATAGTTGATGTAAGGCATTAGAGCAAAGGTTTCATTATGTTTTCCAGACTGGAGTATGCCTGATCTTTTATGTTCACTTATATTTCATTTATTTTTTTCATTTAAAAGATTGATTATAAGAGAGAGAGAGCAGTAGCTTCTAGGTCATTGTCAAGTTTAGTAAAGTGTCTCCTGTTGTCTTCCTTTTTAAAAAATCTCTGTAAGACATCACACATACAGAGTACTTACTGTATGTCTATGCTCTAATAAAAGATGATTTCAAAAGCTCTATTTAGTGGTATGAAAAGTGGACATGTTCAGAGAGAAATGTGGTATGGAGAGGTATCGGGGAAAGGCCTATGGAGCTGAATTATCGATTGCAGCTTACTCCCTGTTTTTACATGGAGTTTGATGTACTCATCTTTAAAATGGGGAACTCCTGAGGGGTGACAATGTGGATCACTGCATTATTTTTCTGACATATAATGTCAGGGGCCAATATTATGCTCAAGCATGATCTTTGTTTAAGAATCTATTTTTGGGCCTGGGGAGATGGCTCAATGGTTAAGTGTACTGGATGCTCTTTCAGGGAACCTGGGTCTGGTTTCTTAGCATCCATGTGGCAGCTCACAACAATCTGTAAGTCTGGTTCCAGAGGATCTGATGTTCTCTTCTCATCTCTGTAGGTACTAGTCACACATGTGGTGTAGATACATCTGTCCATACATACAAGCAAAACACTCATACACATAATATAAAAATAAACAAGTCTTTAAGAAAAATGTAAAGTTTTGATGTTTATTTGTATATATCTACATATATGAATATTCACAAGTGTTTCTATGCCTATTTCATATATGCTGGGTCTTAACCCATCAGTCTCCTGTAGCAAGCTATCATAGACAAGGCAGATTATGAACAACAGGAAACTGGAGGCTGAAAAGTCCAGAATTGGTAGCTGGTCTCCTTTGGTCCATAGACAGCACATTCTTATGTCCTCACCCAATGGAAGGTGAACAAGTTCTCTTGGGCCTGATGTTATAAGGGACTCAATGCCATTCATGGGGGCTGTACCCATAAGATCTGGTCACACCCTGAAGGCTCCTCCTCCTAACACTGTCACCTGGGATTGAGGTGCCAGGAATGGGCAGGTACAACATACCGAATGTAACATTCACTGAAGCAAATACACCAGGAAGTTATGCAGCAATTATCACTGTATAATAATCTTTATTTTGGTTTATTTCTCATCCTCGTATTGCTGTGGGCTTCGCTCTGTATTACAAATGAGCATTTTACTTAGATCAAATGAAATGTTATAAAACCATCATTCAGTTTAATGGGTAAAAACTATGCTACTTAAGCAAAGGAGAAGCCCAGGACACTGAATAAAATGGATCCATTTTTTTCTTTGTGCTGAATTCATTGAAAAGATAAATAATTTTTTCATATAAAAAAACTCTGCATTTTATTTATGTGAAGTCAGACACCAGAAAAAGCTTTGGCAGATGTATCTTAATTTGTGAATACTCTGATGTAAATGAAAAATGATTTTATTTTAAGCCAAACAACTCCCTTTAAACAAACCTTGGAGGGTAGTTAACTTGCTACAAAGAGTGGTTGCCTTTTGGAGCTACATTCTATCCCAAGACATTTTGCTGTAGCAGTGACTATGGGCCTTGGTCCCAACAGGGTTAACTTCAGGCGCCCCCCCCCAGGAGGGGGCTCACCATCACCTGTGGCTGTTTTCCTTTGAGTTGTCTGGAATATGTGACAGTTGAGACTAAAACAAGGGCTTGGGTAAAAACAGCGCCCCCTCTAACTCCGGCTCCTGAGCTGTCATGTTGCCTAGAACTGTCCGACTTGTATCACCAAGGCATCTTCTGCACAGGAGAAATGAAGAGGGGGGAGGCCTGGGTTATAAATGAGCTGGATCTGGTATTTGAGATAAACTTGGGCCTGCAAGGGCTCCTTTCTAACTCTGCTTCCTCCTGGGGTTGCAGCGTGGGTGTATAGGGAAAGTAGCCTCTTTAGATTAAACATTTTCTAATCAGCTTTATCAGTCATATCTGAATTTATCTTATTTGTGGAAAATGCCAATATATTAGCAGGCGTGTATGATACACAAGGTGACCCTACCAACTTAATGACATAATACATTATTCTTAATGAAGTCAATATCTTGTCTTTTAGCTGTCTGTCTATTGGGGCGATTAATTGCTGTGTCATTAAAGTTAGCTCTCTTTTCATTTGAGCTTGACAAGTCCCATAAAACTAATGTTCTTAGTTATCCGCTGCTGGAATAGGATGGAGGAAATCGTAGGACGAGAAAGGGGGTACTGCTACAGCTAACTCAGAGGACTTTTTCCAGTGACTGTTCCCCTTCTTCCCTGGGGCTCTCTTGATAGCTGTCATTCCAGGCATCGGTAGCTAGCTCTGATGTGGCCAAAGGTTCAAGGCAGAGAAAAGGCAATGTCACAGGAAAATGACATCTAATTTGGGAGATTTAAAAAAAAAATTAGTATCAGAAATTTGTTTACTGGAAAGGTTTATTCAGTGAACAGATTTGCTACGTTCCTTCCAAAACCAAGGTATGTGAGCCGCTGGCCTTGCAATAGTGAGAGGTAACAGACTGTGGAAACCATATATTCATTTAGCTTTGTTTGTTTTCTTTTTCTTTTTAGTTTAATAGGGCTGTCTGACAGAGGAGGAACGTAGAACATAGGGCAGCGAGGCTTTGTCCATGGTCCTAACAAACCCCAGCTCCTGCTGGACAATTGTGCCTGGGCCACACCACTAATTGTGGAGCGAAAGCCTTACTCCCTGCCTTCCCCCTACCTCCAGAACCACAAGACAGGATGGCTGTAATTTACAGTGTGTTATCTTTGTCTATAGCGGCAAGATGATATGAAGTAAATCAAGGTACGAGTAATGAAAGACTGAGAATTTATTCCTTGGAGCACACTTTAAAGTGTAGTATCTGTTATAGTGGCACTGCCTGAAGACCCTGGAATGAGACTGAGATGAGGGGCCATAAAGCACCATAGAGGGCTCATGTTAATGTTGTTTGTCTGAGGTTAGTAATTGGGTTCCGCTGATGAGTTGTGTGAAGACAAAGTGAGAATCCCAGCTAGTATTGTAAATCTCACATTGTTGGAACAAGAAGCAATCCTAACAAATATTGATCCTCTTTGTGCCCAGAGGCGAGGAGGGAAGCTGTGCACTACAGAGCTTGGGCTTGTTTCAATAGCACCAATTACCTTAGTGAAACCTGTGCTGGGCATGCAATCCCAGGGTGGCCCCAAACGCTGAATTAGCCATGATTAGGCTTTTTAGATGAATCTCCCCAAAATCACGCTGGCTTAGCATTCTGTCTCAATTATCTTGCTTTCCTAGGAATATATTTTGGGTGAAGAAGTGCCTTCCAGTTGTCAGAGGCCCTGGGAGATATGTGGACCCAGCTATGAGTTTATGACCAGCCCCTGTTTCAAACACACAAGGGTCTGAAGGAATGAGAACCATTGGATTTTACAGAACAGCATTAAGTTTTGAGGAATTCTCTCTTACTGCCTTGGATTTTGTTGCTGTTTGGAGGGATCTGTATCTGCAGTGTTCATATTTTTACAGATCTCATAGGGGTGACCTCAAGGGCAGGAAACACATCTCCAGCTTTTCGATTTTTGAGGTTGGCCCTATTCATCCTTTCTCGTGGGAAGTTCTTCTATGGGTCTGCCTCATGGTGCTTGAATGTGAGCCTCTTCCCAGAGTTCTCACTGGGATGCTTGGGAAAAAATGAACTGTGGGTAAAATCGGGGGCAGAGAGTTAACATGCTTTCTTTCTTTTCTTCCTAGGGAGAAACTATTTCTCAGTGTCTCTAGGTCCCTTCTGTTGGTTCTCTGTTGACTTCATCTGCGACCTTACAGTAATTCTGCTTCAAGGTCATTCTTTTGACTTTGGGTTGGCTTAGCCTAGGTGGCTATTTGACATTTGGGTTCACATGCTACACAGCCTTTGGAAAGAGCCTTCAGAGGTGACTGCAGAGCATTTGGCCATTGTCTACTCCTTAATCTGTTTGTATCATCACGTAAAGTACCAGAGAGGAAAGATAAGGAGTTCCCAATCATCTTGCCGCCAAGAGCAAGGGTTTGAACACCACATAGCTCTAGAAACAAATACTGGGAACTGGGAGTCAGTGCTTTTTCAGGTTCTATAACATGGTAGTTAATTAGGTAATTAATTCTACAGGTGTTTATTGAGTACACACGGTGGTGCCGTGCAGTGGATTTGCAGTGAATTAAATAGGGTTTACATGCTAGTGTTAAGTGGTGGTGATGACAGAATGTAAACAAGTCAGGCAATTTGTAAATTAAGAATTGGGAGAATACGAGGTTTAGGGTGGGTGGGGGACTTCTTGAATACAGCAGTTTGGAAATGTCTTTGTTGGTTTCATAACACACACCTGGTATGTAGAATGTTCCAAATATTCTTCTTTTATACTTCCAGCCTGTCTCTTTTCTGGTAGCATGTTATGGTGAAGACACCTGATATGTCCTGTGCCCTACAGTCTAGACTCCATTCAGTTTCCAGGGTTTAGCATAGAAATTATCCCTTCTGTGAGATCAGCACAGTGCTCCACAAAGTGAAAGTGAGTGAATGTTCTCACAGTGCCTGGGTGGCACTGTGTCACCATGTCACTTCCTGTCTGATGTCTCAGAAGCTGTCTGTTCCCCTCACCTCTCTTCCCAGCCTGTGGGATTTCAAGTGCAGGAACCATATACCTGTTACTGTGTGTCCCTATAGCACTTAGGAATATCTTGCCCAGAGAGGGGTTCCATAAATATCCATTAAATGAGATACTTATGGAGAAAAACTAGGACATTTTATATTGTGGTGTGTATGGTAGGTAGAGACTTCTAAACTTGTCTGCAGTTTGATCTGAATCAAACAGCCTGAGTGAAATAGAAATGCCTCAGCAATGTGTAGATATTTCATTGAGTGAGTTTGTTATATCTGAACAGACTAGTGATGTCTGCTTGCCTCTCCAGGCAACAAACACATTTTGGAAGGACTGTTAACTTGAAGGCTGTAATAAAATCTTTACCACTCTGAACAACTTGGCGTCACTGTCTGCTAAGGGGGAACAAAGGCAGGAAGTGGTTCTTATGGTGAAGATGGTTTGACCAAGTTTAAAAATATTCATTCTGCAAATATCACTAAGTACAGCAAATGCAATTAGTTTGGGTGAAGCCCTCCCTTGACCTCCATGATAGAAGCCCTGCTACCTGCAGCCAGCTATGGACTCCCCCATGGGCTCCACAGCCAGTCCATTGCCCGTTGGCCTCCCGAGACACCTCTGAAGATTAAATAACTAATGACTATAAAGTGCTCCGTGAAAAGAGAGTGCTCCATAAAGTGTTATTGTTGGGGCTGTTAAAAATGGAAAACGACTTTTAATTTAGAAAGAGAACACTCAGCGTAAAGAGGGGTAGTTGTAAAGCTTTTATCGGCACTCTGCTCTCTGAAGCACCTTGGCGACCAGCGGTGGTCCATCAGGGAGTCCTCTCACCTGCTTCTGGGACTCAGGAATGAGGCTAGCCTTTCACTGACAGCCTCTCATGGTGCTCTCTCTCATCACTGTGTTGGAGCATCTCCTGAGAGAGCCAGCCACTGGGAATATGCATTCCATGAACAGAGAACTGCCCAGACAGGCCACTTGTACAGACTGGAGACCTCCAATTAACACACCATAGGGACAGCAGCCACACTTTCCTGTCAATCACTGAGGAATGTGATATCTTCTCTTCATGCTGGATGGGAATATTTAGATTTTTCTTTCTCTAGAGTAAGAATTTCACCAACGATCACTAGACTTCTCTTTCACATTCTTTTATTCTATGCCACATTGATGTAGTTGGAGATTTAAAATCTATGGGTATTCTTCTGTGGTTATTTTGTGATTTATGCACTTTGCATTTTTTTTAATGATAGTCTATAGAATTGACTCAGGCAGGTTCCTTCACACTAATCTGCACCAATAAGAAGGGATGGGGGCTATCTCATTGTCTTAGTTAGGGTTTCTACTGCTGTGAACAGACACTATGACCATGGCAATTTTTATAAAGGTAAACATTTAACTGGGGCTGGCTTACAGTTAGTTCAAAGATTTAGTCTGTGATCATCACTGAGGGAAGCATGTGGTGCACAGGTAGACACTCAGTGCTGGAGAAGAGCTTCTGCATCTGGATTCTCAGGCAGCAGGAAGAGAGAGAGCGCATACCAAATGGGCCTGGCCCACCCCCAGTGACACCCTCCCTTCAATGAGGCCACACCTTCTCTAACAAGGCCACACCACCTAATCCTTTCAAATATTGTCACTCCCTATGAGCCTATGGAGCCCATTTTTATTCAAACTACCACACTTTTAGTTCCCTCTCTGTTTAATAATCATAACATAGTTATATAATCAATACTGTTAATAGATAGCTAATAAATAACATGAATAATAAGAGGTCAATTGTCATGTGTTGACTACTATACTTGGAACTAAGTGACATCTTTGGAGATGTTACATATTAATGCAAATGAAATATAGCCTTTCTGTGTAAGGTAGTTTGCAATTTATTAGCACTAATGTTTAATTTACTATACATAGCAATTTGGTTTCTTGGATAATAGAGCTGAAAGTAACTTGGGATTGTTTCCTATTCTGAAGTTGATAATCTTAAGTCACAAACAGTTCTTCAGCAATTATTTATGGAAAACCTGAACAGTTCGAGTATGGTTATGTGGTCTGATGCCTTATAAGCACATTATTGTTTCATATTGAAGTATCAGAACTTGGCTTAAATAGTGAAAACATAGGGACAAATGGAATGAAGGAAAAAAATCCTAAACATGTTCCAACATCCTACTTCCAATGATTTTCATCCTTTTTGGTAGAACAGAAAATTTATCTGTTAATGTTTCTTTCTAGCCTATAGAACTTCTTTGAGCCTTAAAAACCCATGATGAAGTCTGTTCCTGTCCACATGACCTTGTGTTTCCACTACCTCCACTGCTGGATGACAATTGGGGTGCCTTTCCATTATTCTGCAGCCTCTATTGTTTTTCATAAGAAGTTAGCTATCAATTTTTAATTATTGTTTCTCTGTATTTAAGATCTCTATTTTTCTCAAGACTAGTCTCTGATTTATCAGAAGTTTGAGAGTAATATTTATAGCTATGTTTGGCTCTAAGTTTATGCTGTATTAATTTATTTAAGCTTCTTGTCTTCATGTTTTAATTTTTAATATTTTCCATTGATTTATAAATATGTATGCATATGTATGTGTATGTATATATATGCATACAAATGTAATTCTTTTTTTGGTCTGATTTATGTCATTTTCTCCACCTAGTACTCTAATTATATGTGTGTTAGACCATTTGTAATTCTGTCACAGGTTATTGTATATGTATACTGTTTATAGTGTTTTTCTTCCTATTTCTTATTGTCATATTCTTTGTTGATTGGATTGCAAGGGACTGCCCATTTCTTATCTATTTTCTCTTTTAAAGTCATTTCTACAATCTATATTTTTCATGTAGTATATTACTAGTTCCCAAATTTTTCTTTTGATATGCTTATTATTTCATTTCTGTGATGAAATGTTCTTTTTATTAATATGTTTATTTATTATAGATGTAATTTCCCCCAAATAAACATGACTTTGGTCTGTTTATTCCAACATATTTAAATGTGTTTAATTCTAAAGTCTTGGTTATTATGGAGCAGCATTGTTGACTTTAAAAATATCCCAGCTAAATGTCATGTTAGAAGATATGTTACAGGGACAAATAGACTTTGTTAATTCTCCTTTTATCTCTCTCTTTCCATTTAAGTGTGTTGAATTTTTTTTTTCTTTTAGCAGATAGTTGAATTGGCTGACTTCAAATTACAGTCCTCAGCACAGTGTCTAGAATCTGATTCTTCCTTTCAGATTTCTGGTTGTTACTTTTCATTGAATCTTACCATGTTCCCCGAACACATGAAGCTCAGGGCCATTCAAGAACTTAGTTATGGTTTTGCTTTTGTGGTCCTCCTTCTTTAGAATCTATCACTTTCCTTTCTAGCTTCCATATAAGTGACAAAATACATCCTGAATTTTTCCAGCCAATAGCACATTAATTTTCTTTTTATATTTTATTTATTGTAGCTTACAGGCTTTGTTAAGGATCAACTTCCATTTAGTATTGGTCCGCTTTTTGATTTTTCTCTAGTGTCTTACCATAATGTTTTAAAAAACCTATTTTGTCAAAATTCAAAATTCTTATTTATAGGAGATATAGTCTAAACTACTCTGGCATTTCTGGATGTTGAATTTCAGACCTCAGATAAGCTAATCTTATCAATGTGTTTTACAAAATCTTTTGATTATTCATGGCATGTTCATATACTGATATTTAAACATCAGCAAGGGAAAATATCATTTCTATGGGTCCAAAATATCTTATCCATCTCCAGTTTATAAAATTCTGGTCTGGTTCAGATCACTGTTGTAGAGATTGGCAAGTAAGTTCTGTCAGTGAACACCAGTTTGCAGTAGTCATTTGCGGACACGTTCTTGAAGATTCTGAAACATGTTTAAGCAGGTTTTGAACACTAGTTTTAAGTATTTCTCTTGTTAGAGTCAGTGAGTGCCCCTTCTGTGTCTGCTGGAATGTGTAACTGCTCAGATGCTAGGGATAGGGTACAGTTTGCAAGGAAGATTTCCAAAAGTAATAAACATTTTGGAGAGCAGAGAAACAGTAAGGATAGCTGAAGGAGCAGTATCACCAAAGGCAATATGTGCATTGTTTTCTCATATCAAATGATTCACTAAAAGTTTTTGGCCCAAAGAGGACAAATAGTTGGCTGCTTGGTATGTCAATTTGTCCTCTTTCCCCCAAGTTGTCTTCAGATAACAATATATTAACATTACTAGCTTTCCCAGTGTGAGCTATTCAGTGTTCCAGTTCAATGCACTCTCATGCTGAAGAACTCCCTCTACATTCTACCAGTTCCCAAATGTTTCTACCACCATGCTTTGCAGGTAGATGTAGAGCATGTGGCTATACCTGGGACTTTTTTTTTCATATTCCTCATAAATAGAAGATTTAGGAGCAGACAGGGGATTGGTTGATCAGCTATAAATCCTGGGAAGGATAATGGCAGATTCATTTGGCTGTTGGCATTTGATTTGTAGATATGTTAAAGGTCTCAGAACCTCTTAGAGGAATATGGTGAGAAAAATACTGTTCATCAAATACTGTTCAGGCTGCCCACTTGAGTTTGGTTGAGCTGGGGATATTCAACAAGTAGGTAAATGGAAATGTTCCTCAGTAAGAGTTTTTCCTTGATTCTTATCTTATGTAAGGAGAACATTTGTGAAGAGAGACTGACAAATGTTGTGAAATTTTATTTAGAAAAGCAAATGATTACATACTCCACAGATACAGACTAAAGTGGGCTGAACCAAAGAAAGGCAGAAGAACAGTACGCTGGATTCGGTTATAGAGTTGTAAGATGCTTTTATGAGTACTTATGAGTTGGGTGACACATTAATGACATAAGATATTCTTTGTTCCCCTCCCAAAGGCACTGCATCTCCCTTTTAGGGTCTTTCTTCTCATGATCTTTCTGAAATGTCCAGAAGAGGAGAGCTCAAAGCCACAGTACAAATGATATCATAGTGAAGCTCGGGTATTTTGATACTAGAGGTCTTTAATTAGTCCACATTTATGACAGTTGGGAAATGTGCCTTCATATTTACATTTCTGATATAGAAGCTTCAAGAACATTTTATTACAAAGGGCCATTCTGGTAATTAAAAATCAAAGCTGACAAGGCTTCACTATTCCCACAATGTTTTTGGTTTCTCATGGCTAACTCCATTTCTAGCCTATAATGTAACATAGTTACCAAGACACAGGTACCAAATTCAAAGGCCTTGCCTACCCATTCTCTTTGCCTTTGAACTTGGTTTCTCTTGCCCAGGCTTCTTTTATGTTTCACAATCATCATAGTGTTCTTGTCTTTTCATGGTCCCTGTCATTCTCCTTAGTCAAATATATTCTCTTGGGAGAATGTCTGATGGTCTCAACAGACCATTGGCTTGATGAAGTTTCAGGACTAAAAGATACATCTTAAGACTCCAGGTTTAATGCCTTCATGTTGCTTAGAACACTAGGCTGGGAGGAATGGAAAGTTTCCCAAAGCCTCGTGACTGGTTAGATATAAAACCAAGTCAATCTTCTAGATCCTTTTCTACTTACTCTTTGGGACCATTTTAACTTCAGCATGAAATTTAAATGAAGTATGGCCGTAGACAAAGTGAGATATATCCTCTAAGTAAGAATCCTCTCTGCCTGAGGCTAGATGGTTTCCAACTTCTGTCCTTTATCTTCGTGTCTTACTAAGTTTTAGCCATGTGACCTTGACCTTCTTTGATCACCCATGTTTCAACCTAATGTCTAAGACATCACCAACATCATGTATAGGCTTTAGGAGCCCTGGCTACCCAGTCGTTTTCTTAGGGAGAACACTGATTTGGGGGTTAAATTGGTCCAAGAGCTGGACTCCAGGCTCATCGATGCAGCCCAGTTCTGGCATGGGGCAATGGTGGAGGCCTCCAAGCTCCTTTCTTTCTCTAATCCAGGCTGTATATATCACTTAAGGAAGCCACCTGAAGATGGCACCACATTTGCCCTCAGCAAGTAGGTAAGAGATGAGAGGGAGAGGGAGGCTCATCTCCACAGATAGCTCACAGGAAAGTGAACTGACCTCAGCTACAGATGAGCCTGACTAGGATTGAGTCTTGGATACATTATTTTGCATCAGAGTGACTTTGAGTACATCCTTAAGCTCTCCTCTTATAGGGTGGATGAAACTATTTTCTTCATCACAAGTGAAGGCTAAGCCACATACTTTGCAATGGTGCTTGGTTGATGCCTGACACACAGTTAGGAAATCAGTCCATTGCTATTTTTTTAAAAAAAATCACACATGCATTTTTGCGATATCAGAATATTAAGCTGGTAATGTAACCTCAACTCTGCAGAGAGCCTTGTGGTAATTCACAGGTGTCCTGCCTAGTGGCCTGTCTCTTATGCATCTGAGAGCTGTGTGTTTTAATGCTCTCAGTAGATAATTGGATTCTACAGATAAGTCTATCCTCTCAGGAAGATGGTGTTTTTATTGAGAGCAGTGTATCCCCGCTATTCCTGTCTCAGCTAGGGCCTTTGAAGGACATAAAACATGCAATGAAGCAAGCTTCTTTGTAGACACTTATCTATCCAAGGTGTAATCTCCAGATCCAGATGAGATCTCCCCAGTGGTGTTTGCATAACGTCTTAAGTTCTAGTCCCTTTCCTGGTGGTTGGGGGTCATGGGGGTGAAAGAGAGTTTGCTCAAAATGTAGGATGAATCTTGAGGTCTGACACCAGCTACACCATGTCCTTTTGAAGAAGCGGGAAGAGATGCTGTTTTGCACATAGATTATTGGCAAGTTCTAGCCATTTCCAGTTCCCTATGATAAGGCAATAATACTGTTTCCCCACGGCAAGCTCAGAACTGATATCCTCACTAAGTAGCAGATCATGAAATGAATGTTATTGTTAAGTATAAGGATGGGCATATTAGTGGTGTCTTTTATTGCATAGTCTTTATTATATAACAAAACTGTTATTGCCAAAGCCATCACCATTTGTTAGGTTGATGGACATTGTTCTTGTGTTCTTGGTGCTGATTACAGAAAGGGATAATACTCTGGTGTTGTCTCTTAGGCCCATCAGGCAACAAAGCAGGCCAAGGTAAAACAGACGAGTGTCAGTTGGCAACAGATTAAAAATAGTGGAGTAAAGTCCATTAATATTAAATAGTCATATTTAGAACTTGCCTTCCACTGTGCTTACCAAATCTGCAACATTTAATCTCTTCTTCGTGAGACTGGCCTAGAGAACCTTTCCCCTCTGAGTGATAGGCTGGGATTTTCTGAGACAGAACATTTGTCTGTCAGAGCCCATGGCTGCTTTGGTGATTTACTCGCCGTCAGATGATGCTGGTGTCCGGTAGGTGATATAGCCTTGCTGGATATGGGGAAATTTGTTAACTTTAGCTTTGACAGGAAGATAATTGCTGATGGTTAACAGAACGAAGCCAAATCCATTGGTTTTTTTTTTTTCTTCTCTCTGCCTGTAACATGAGTATGGGACCAGTTTTGAGAATCTTTTTTTCTTTTTTTTTTCTGTGTAAACTATAAATTCAAGGCAGAGGGATCTGAGGAGAGGGAGGGAGGGAGGGAGGGAGAGAGAGAGAGAGAGAGAGAGAGAGAGATAGATTATATTTTGACATAAATGTACCAGATTCTAGGATTTCATTTTCTCTTTTCTTTTGAGACACGGTTTTGCTTATTTGTTTATTTCTCCCTCTGTGTATACTTCTATCTCCACTGATACCAGTTTGTGCCAGCATGCTTGGATATCTTTCATTTTTAATTTTTTTAATTACTACATCATACCATTCTGACAGAATGTTTGTTATTTAAAAGAAAAACAGAAAAATTTGAGTGTGTATATGGCAAGGATACCCTGGAATACTGGCACCAACTGGCCACCTGGTCAAGAGATTTTTCTTTAGTGGGACTTTGCTTTGTGAGGTTCTTTTGAGAGGCCATAAATCTGGGCTTCCATCCCAAGGTCTGTCAGTTTGCCTTCCCAGATGCAATCAAGTGATTGGTTCCACAATGCCTCGTAATGTCTGAGCCCTGAGGGCTTCCTGTAAAAGTCTTAAAAGGATGAGAAAAATGCTCAGAGAGTCCCAGAGGATGCTCCTGTACTTCAAAGAGCAGTTGTCAAAAAACCAGGAAGCAAGATGGACTCCAGTGGTTTCCGTGGTGGCGGGGCAGAAGGGAAGATCAGGTGGTGTATTTTCAATACTCTTAGGAAGTATTGAAAAGTGGAACTGCTGTGTCCCTAAGAAGCTGAGGTGTGTTGCCTTTTCCCTTGGGAGCCCTCCATGTGAATGTGGGGCTGGTCTGCATAGCTGATGTAGCATACAGGATCATGACCCATAGGAAAACTTTCTTGATTCTAGCAGCCTGTGGTCTCTGAGCCTGCAGGTGTGGTGTCATGAGGGTGCTGGTCCACGTTCTTTACCTTGAGCTGTGAAAGAATGTTCACCTTGCCCCAAATGCTAGGAATAGGGCAGAAGTGTGGAACACAGCAAGACTGCCATGTGATAGTGTTGAAACTTTGTTGGAGGTGATATAGAGAACACCCTTCTGCAAACTTAGGAGAATTCTAGTCCTTGTACCTGCAGAAAGCAGGATTTCTGAACCACTGTGGTAGAGTCTAAAAGAACACTGACCAAGATGCCAGCTTCAGTCAGAGGGAACAGATGGTTCTCTGCTGGTTTGGGACTGTGGGATTGTTACAACATTTAGTGGCTGAGGTTGAGAACTTTCCTCATTCTGTATATGCCTCATGACCATGATGAGGCATCCACAGCCCTTTGCTAACAGCCCTCAGCTCCTCGAATTTTCCCTAGGATCATTGATGAGGGCTCTGATCTTCAACTTTTATGGTAAGACATGAGCAGGTTTCCTTTCAGCTTTCCTCTCTACAGCATTGTTCACTTAGCCATGCAACTTTTGCCCTGGTAAGACCTGGATCAGGTCACAGCATTCCGATAATCATCTGCCACATCTCTTACATCTTTCCTTATGCTAAAGCTCTCTTCATACTTATCTCCTCTGCCTTTCCAAACAGAACTGTTTGAGAACAAAGTCATTGCTCTGTGTTTGGTAACCTAAGATGTGTTTCTATGACCCCTGTCAAGCACACAGTATAACCATCTAAGACCCCCTACATTAGTATCACATCTCCTGGGATGTGTTTCCCATTTCCCTGAATTTAACTCCTCTTTGGGGGCCACTTGGCATCTGTGGTAGTTTGAATGAGAATTGGCCCCATAGGCTCATAGGTTTTAATACTTGGTCTAATTTCCTTGACAGGCTGTTCAAGAGCTGTTATTAGTAACTCCTCTTATATAGGTCTTAAGGAAAATAGCAAATGAAGCCAAAAGAAATATAAAATGAGCAATTTGAGGAGCACAATAGCACCAGGAAATTTAATGTTGGAACCATGATTTGTGGTAAAAGAGATGAATAGGGAAGGTATAATTTGTGTGTGTGGATGTTGGATGCTCTGGAAGTGTAACTACAGACAGTTGTGAGCTGCTGGGAATTGAACCCAGGTCCTCTAGTAGGGTGGCCAGTGCTCTTAACCTCTGAGCCATCTCTCCAGTCCCAAAGTCTGATGTTTGATGGAATAGTACTCTCTGGGACCCCCCCACACCAGCTCATACAAAAAAAGAACTAAAAAGCAACAAGAAATCAAAGCTTCTGCAAATGTGATTAAAGGGGTCCGGGCTCCACCCCCAGTAGGCAGACAAACTTGGCAGTGTCACCCATGTGAATATGGCTTTAGAGCCATGGAGGATGTGTGAGTAAAGCAGTTATGGAATCTTCCTTGATTAATCATGGAGGAAAACTCCTGAGGCCATGTATGTGGGGGGGGATTTCCTACGAGGAGGTTCTGAGACACAAGAGCATAAATCTATGAAACTGAAGCCTGGATTGCATTGAAGGTCCAAGATGTTGGCAATGCCAGGGCCATGAGCCATCTGACAGGGAAAAGAGCAGACAAAGAATAGAAACAGCTCAAGAAAGAGAAGTTTGTTGTAGGTACCAAAACCTATAGAACTACAAAGAGGGCAGAACCATCTAAGCCCTCTGCAATCAGATATAGAGTTGTGGAATCTGCAGTTTGCTGAGAGGGTTTCAGTTTTGCTTTGTTCCAATATTTTCTCACTATTCTTCCACCTTGGGAATAGTAATGTATATTCTGTTATACTCTATGATGGAAGTATATAGTTTGCTTTTTTAAATAGAGGGTTGCAATTACAAACTTGCTTTGAGTCTCAGAACAGATTTTGCACTTTGAACTTTTAAACGGTGTTAAGATTGTGAAAGACGATGGGGACTTTTGAAGTTGGACTTACTGCATTTTGCATTATGATATTGCCTTGAACCAATTTAAACCAGAGAGTGGAATGTCATTGTTTGAATGACAATGGCTCACATAGGCTCATGTATTTGAATGCTTAGTCTCCAGTGTTGATGGAACTGTTTGAGAAGAAATAGGAGGCGTGGCTTTCTTAGAGGAGGTGTGCCACTGGGAGTGGGATTTAAGGTTTTAAAAGACTAGTTCCATTTCTGGTTAGCTTTTCCTCTCTGCTTTGTTTTGTAAATTGTCTTGGTCATGGTGTTTTATCACAGCAAAGACAAATAACTAAGACTGTATCTTACTATTAATTATACTGTTCACCCAACACATACATCTCTGTTGCTTATGAGCTGGTAAGCTCACTAGGGTCAAGGACATTCAGTAATCTGTTATACCTCTTTATAGCCTGATGTCAGCCTTTGCACACAGTGATTCCTGTTGTGCTGAGTGAGTGAGTAAAGATAGGGATTGATCATCCATGTACAGTTCCTGGGGTGTTGTTTCTCATGCCTGAGAAGTATGGTTGATTTCCCCAAGTTGGGGTTTTATCTAGGACTCACCAGCACACTCGTAATGGTTTAGTTCTGGAAAGGAGGAAAAGGCCTGTCTTGGATTACTTTGTAATCATGTGCCTCAGTAGACTAGCCATCATTTAGTTTCAGTGAATCATGTTGCCCCTGTTTTGTTTTGTTTTGTTTTGTTTTCCCAAAAGCTTCTACCCACCATTTGGAGCTGGCATTTGAAGTGATACTGTTTGGCATAGTTGGTTCAGTTACAGAGATATGTGTTGAGATTGTTGGCATTGTTCTTTCCCAAGGTTGCTTACAGCTTCCGTTAGAGATTAAACAAATGATATTAAAGAACTTAGTATGTGCATCATTTGGATAATAACATAGTTCTTGTTCAGGCTTGAGTGACTGCTGATGGGGGTGTGGGGACAGCAGTGTCAGGAAACTTGGAATCAATCCTGAGGACCAGAGAGGGTGGGCTGACAGCATACGGCAGAAGGGAACAGAGAAGAGACAGTGATTCAGGGGACACAAGCCTGGGGTGGGGGTGTTCCTTCCCTCCTAGTGGGGGCAGCCTGTAGCAATGGCATGTCACATCACCAAAGGAAACACTAGAAAGCCATCCTCCTGGACTGAAAGGTTCTTGCATATTACTAAGTAAACCTTTCTAAATTCCTTCCTGTGGGTGATCATTTAAAAGACAGCTATCCTTTGTGAAATGTTCCTTCACCTACAGGTCATCTTGTCCGTTTCTGCTCTCTGGACAGTCAGGTGATAGCCTCTTTTTATGTTTGCCTGACTTCTTATGGGTGACCTCTGTTTCTGCATGATAAATACACATTTGAAAATATTGATTTGCTGCTTCTCACTTTGAAAAGCTTAAGAAAGCTGACCTCTGCTCATCCTGTCTGCCTTGAATTTTTCAGGCTGACCAATCGACCCTTGCAAAGGCTATAAGCTGCTACCTGTGGTCCTTGAGGACCTTTCTAGGGATCTGTGGCTGCTATGGTGGCTGTCTAGTGGCCAATGCTTGAGAGAAGGGCCTCCTAATAAGACATCACACATCCCTGGCTCAAATGGAATGACTTTTAAAAAGCTCATAGGAAGAGGAAAATCTTCATTTTGGAGTCTGAAAACATCCCTCAAGGGAGGTTCCATTTTCCAGGCCTGTCTGAGAAGCCGAAGGTCTCTTCCACTTCCATGGATGATGCTGTGTTGTGCTCTGCACCCTCCCTACCGCTACCCACCAATTGCTCCCACCCTACCAATTGCTCTTCGTTTTATTTTCTTTCCTGGGTTTTACCACGGTGTGACCTCGTGTTGTATTTTTTCTGAATGACAATGAAAGTAATTGAAAATATTGATTGGCAGTACAGTTAAGTTGTCAACACAACCATTTAATTTGTCAGGAGGACTTGTTAAATTGTCAAAAATCATATAAAAAAACTCCTTCAGTCACTGATGATATACATTAGAGAGGTTCATGAATCAAATGGGCCATTTTGCAGATAAGTGTTGAAGAAAAATTCTGAAATTGTTTGCTTCAGATATGTTTGTGCTCTCTCTCTTTCTCTCTGTCTCTCTTTCTCTCTCTGTATATGTGTGTGTCTCTGTCTGTCTTCCTCATTCTCATGCTCGTTCTCATCACACTGTATGAAGGTATTGGGTTATGACAGTCGGGCAAGGTAAAGGAGGGACACCTTCAGACAGAAGGTTCACTATGATAACAAGGCAGAATTAAGATTGTGTGTAACAATTAGAATGTGCTATTCTGATATTCTGAGTCACACCCTGATGTTAATGGGACAAAGACACAGGGTGATGTCTTCCCTTATGCATAGTGTTTACAATAAGCACCTGGAGTTTGTCTTTCTGCTTTTGACCTTGGGGGAAGAATCGTTCAGGGACTTTGCACTGTCAGCTCCACCAGCCCTTCCTGGGGGTGGGGTGAACAACACCTAGCTTCCTACTCAGACTCCAGGAACACACTTGCCTGGCTATTCACTGTTGATGCAAATTTGATTCTTGAAGGTGTTCCCGTGTGGAATTGGAAGTCTCTTTGCTTGGATTAAGAATGCCACTTTGTGGCCAAAAACTAGTCAGATTGTTGTTAATGTATTTTTGACTGTTTAATATCATGATGCACTAATGCCTAGAGATATGGCTTAATCTAGCTTCAGAGATTTTTTCAGAAGACTGTGAGGGCCATTCTCACAGTCAGTTTCCACAAGGTATATTGGGATGCACAGGGGTCCTAGATGCCCCCTAAGACTCTTGTGTCCTACTTTCCAGAAGCTAAGATGTTGCTGTTCTGATTTGTTTCTTGTTATGTGGTATGGCGGCTTTAAGAGGTGAAAAATTATTTTGGTGGAATGGGCTCTCACAGTGTTTTTTTGAATAGTGCATATTGGGGGAATGATAGATATCTGGAGCAGGGAAGGATTTGGCCTGCCTTTGGTGGTTGGATGATGAGCAGGCTCAAATGTATCTATGTAGATAGCTGCAGACAATGAACAGCCAGAACCAGCAGGCCCAGAGATGCAAAGGGCTTGATCCATGCTGCAACTGGCAAGTTAGAAAGAATAGGAGTCTACTCAACAGACTACCTGGTTTGTTTATGATTCCCTGAGTACAGAGTCCAGTCCAAGGACAGAACATTAAGTGCAGTATCGGGACCAGGGTCATATGGCCAGGGTCCAAAGACTGTTTCCTATAGTAGGCAGACCTCCTCACTCTGTAAGCTGGCATACAGCTCTGGGCAGATGGCAAATATCTTCCAGAACCAAGCCAGAACCCATATCACTTGACTCCACTGGGAGGACCAAGTTATAACACCTCAGATAAAACTTTGAACACTAAGATTTTGTTTGCACACCACTCCCTCAGTTTCTCCACGTCGTTCCCTCTCTCAGTTCTTGCAAGCTGGTTCATATTTTAGCGCTGATTGTTCACCTAGCTCCATGCTCAAAGCTTTGTCAGAGCCAAGCAACGTGGGATTCTTACCATTAAAGAACTGTGTTTAATCTCAGGAGATGCCAGAGACTCGAGGTGGAACCAGTCCAAGAACAGGTGAAGGGGCTGGCAGCATTGAGACCAGCATGGGCCATTAAGAACAACAGCATCGGAGAACAGAGTCTGTGTTTTGTTTAGCAAGAACGAAGCTCGAGGGGAGGGGCTAAATGGTGCATGAATTTGAACCAATCAGGTGTGCCTACCATGCTTGTCTCTTGGGTCTCTGAACTGAGTCTCATTTGTCCTCATCCTGGATGTTTAAATGGGCCTAAAGGTCAACTGCAGAATATACAAAGACTCTCAGGGCTTCTCCTGCAGTTTCATTAAGACACCTCTGAAGGCCCAAATAGGTTTGGATATCTGCACTCTTTTTAATACTTCCCCTATCATACAAGTTCACTGCTTGATGCCAAGGCTGGGATCTTTGCCATGACAAGTTCAAGGTCATGTAATACCTGTATTCTTTCTCCACCCTGTTGTCATTCAGAGAGACCCAGGCTCTAAGGACTGGGGTACTTTGACAGCCTCTTAAATGGCTTTTCATGTCTTCACACAATGTAGAGATAGACAGCAGGAAATAGAGTCATCTTCTTTTTAAAGGCAATAAAAACAGCCTTACACACAATGCCTTACTCTTTTCTGGTAGTGGGATCTTTATCACTTGGTGTCACTGAGCTGCAGGGGTAGCTGGGAGATGTAGTTTCTAGCTGAGCTATCAAGTACCTCTCATAATTCTGTTTATAACCTGTCATAGTTTGCTATTCTAGAAATTTTTGCTTTTTGGTTATTTTTTCCTTTCCTTCCACTGAACAGAATTCTCACCTAGCTTCTCACTATTATAGCATTAGTGCTAATGTAGCCAAGCTCAGCACATAGTAGATATGTATATAGAGCAGCTTGCTGAGAGCAGAAACAAGGCAAAGAATGAATGAAGAAATGGGTTGCTGAAAGCAATCACAGTTTGGGGCCCTCCCTCCTCTGGTACCCCCCCACATTGGTCTCTGCATTTCTCCAGGTTCAGCAAGACCATCTTTAGGCTGTGCTGAGTACAGCCTATGAACCAGTGCTTGGCCTCGCTGATCCGCAGTCTTTGAACCCAGGACTCGGAGATGAAGGGATATTTCATTAATCCTTGCACCACTTAGCCTCCTTATCGAAGGGCCCAGGCCTAGTCTTTGTTAAGGATAACAATGAGGGGAGCCTTTAAGAAATCTCTGGCGGGTGCCGAGCCATTGCAGATTAGGTCAGTGGAACTGCTGCTAGGTTGAGCGTGATGGATGAGCAGGAGAATGAGTTTCTGCTGCGTGGCATTGTGAAATCTTTTCATTGTCACCAACGGGCCTATGAGGAACTGATGAATGAGGGAGCAAGTGTCAGAAACGCCCTTCCTTGCCCCAGTACAGTTTTAATATCTCCCTGAGCTACAGGATGAGTATTGATAAAAGTAAAGTTTAAAAATAGCCTCGGAGTGATGGGTAGCCGTGATTTAAGGAGAACAGCTATGGGGTTAGAGAGGGTTCATTTTCCTGAAAGTGCATGAAAGGGAGTGAGCAAGAGAGAGAGAGAGGAGAGGGGAGGAGAGCGGAGGCTGAGCTGGACCACGAGGGGAAAGAGCAGGAGGCTTTTCTAAGCAGCTAATGTGATGAGGATGACGAGGGCTTTGATGGATGAGTTAGATCCATCTGGTCGCAGTATATGTAATAAATAGCTGTGCTCGGCTCTGACCTCTCCCACTTACCAGACACATCTTTCTCTTTTGGGGATATCCAGGAGGGAGCTTCCATTAGAGCAAAGAACCCGTCATGAGCCAGAGCTGGGAATGTTTATGGGCTTGTGCAGAGGGCAAAAAGGAGATGGTGTCCAAGTTACAGGTTTATAAACTAAAGCTGCAGTCTGTGCCTTGCCACAGATGGCACTAGTGACGGAAATGTGTTTTCGTGGCTGGGGATGCCATTGATGGGGGTGAAGGAGGAGGACACGTGAGTGGGATACAGTCCCAAGGGCTGTTGAGGTAGTGCTTGGTTTCTGGCTTTCAATAGGTCAAGACTTCCTTTAATTTCCATACCCTTCTCTAGAAGCAACTGTGGAACTGAATGGGTCTTTAAGTAGGTGTGTGATTCTTGGCTAGGGTAGTTTGGGAATAGAGTATTCTAGTCAATTTAACTTCTTGTTGTTTTGTTGAAAACATAAAATGTGCAGGCCTTTGTGTTGGAGTGGGCCCATAATTTTACATATGAGGGCCTCTATTTTTTTCCCCTCTGAGGCTGTGAAATGGGGACACAACTCAGGTGATAAAGTGCTTGCTGTGCAAGCATAAAGATATGAGTTCAATCCCCATTCCCTCAGGTACAATGTCAGGCAAGGCAATAGCTGTCTGTAATCTCAGTGCTACAGAGTAAAGATCCTGGGAGCTCATTGGTCAGCCAGTCTAGCTCCATTGGAAACCATGACTTAAGAAAGAAGGTAGAAAGATACCCAGTGCCAGCTTCTGGCATGCCCGCTCACACATGCATGGAATCTTCCCTTATGGGAGCATTTACATAAAGTCCTGGTGAAAAAAAGATTTGTCTTGCCTTTCTAACGTACATCAGTTGGGGAAGATAATTAAAGTTTTATAGATTCGTATTCAAGAAATGAGAAAGTCGGAAATGAAGTAGGACAATGTATTGTACAGCTGGAAGTGGATTTGGTTGGAATATGAGTTTGCCTTTAAAAGTTAAGTGGCAGATCTGAGATTTTTAGCAACTTGCTTACCTCCTGAAAAGAGGGGGAAGGATCCTAGAGAAAACCTATCAGTGTCCTTGACACCCTGCTGGCCCACTTTGCATGGAGGAACCACCCACGGCCTACTGTAGCAGATCTTTACTGTGACATGCCTGCTACTACATGATATATTCAGAGAGAGCTGGGGTGTGACCTGACATTGCCTTACTTTATAGAAGTCACTTTGCCATGCAAGAAACTGGGATGATCAAATCCAGTCTGACATATAGGGTCAGAGCTACCAGACCTTACAATGACCTCTGTCCTTGGCAAATCTGCTTCGGACTTTGCACCCTTCACCTAAAATCAAGCCCACTCTTAGATATTCTGGGTGTAACTCAAATGGGATTTGTTGGACTTCTTACCAAGTCAAGAACTCAGCTAAGTGGTTATGAAAGTTTATTGTGTAAGTGCATATATACAAGCATGTACACAATTGCATACCCATCTATTTACATGCATGCCTATACATTATATGTATTTGCTTATACATACAAAATGATTAAGGACATTCACCTCATCCTCAACTGAGCAATGGCTCAACGATACTCACTATCAAGGGAGTCCTGAGACCATGTCTGCTTTGAGTGCCTAATTTGTGAGTCATGTAATCTAAAACCTATGGCTGCTTCTGTCTATCTAGAAGTATATTTGCTACAGACCTCCTTCAGAAATTGTCCTATTCTAAAAAGTGCAAGAGTCTGTAGATCATTGAAATGGAAGCATCCAGTAGAAGTCAGCCATAGAGTTTTGTCTTTCTACCTTTCCATCCCTCTTTGCCTCCTTCCTATTCGCTGCTATTCTTATTGCCTACATGTCAAAGGCTCTTATCCTACACAATGTCTTCTCTCCACAATATGCACATGTGTTACCTCATCTTCATTCAGAACTCAAATCCTCCAGCTTAATAGTCTGATCTCGAGATGAAATGGAAAACAGGACTCTCTGGAGGCAATTCACACTGTGAATACACTTGAATTTCCTCCTCAATAGCCTTATTTAGAGGACCCGTTTTAACCTCAGTTGGTTTCCAGCTGCTGAATTTGGGCACTATGGCAATAGAAGAAGACAAAAAACAAAACTGGTTACAGACAACAGAGCAGCTGAAAAGACAAAGCGTGATAAGTTTGAGTATTCTTCTTTATGTAAGAGCAGCTTGCAAAGATTTGAAGGCAGAAACCAACATCAGGCACTGGGGCCAAAAAAAAGGGAGGAATCTTATGTTCAAATTTCATAGTCTGCCCAGCTGGAGACAGAGGAAAGTGGCTGTAATACAATCTTAAGGAATAAACCTAACATGGAACCTGGGAAGACCCTCCCCGCTCCCTGTAAGGACATAACAGTCAAGCCTCGCTGACTGTAAGGTGTTTCCCTTGCTCTTAGTTGAAGGGCTCACCGGATGGGACCATTGCAGAGGGGAACCAGGGTGAACAAAGAATGTTGACTCTCTGGAACTCAGGCCTCCACAGAGTCTTTCCTGGCATGAAAATAACCAAAGTTATTCAAGGAGAAAGCAACTTAGAAAGAAGGGAAAATACCTTGAATAGTCCTTCAAGCCCTCCAATTAAAATTTCTTCATGTTTTTAATGTATTCCTCACAATAGCCTACCACTTTTTAATATAGGATATTTATATTCTGCTTTTCTACTTGGTTTTGTAACATATGCATTTTCCATGTAATTAAATATTCTTAATGAAAAGTATTTTAATGTATACCTAATATCCTTGTAGCAAGGGTCTTTTTATTTCTTAGTTTGTTACCTTTCCTGTTATTTAGCTCCAAGGCACACCTGTATCCATGTAGGTTTTGGGTTCTTTATCTTGAATCCTGCAAGGAGAGCTGCTGGTCAGAATGGGATTGGTTCACTGGGTTCCTGAGACCTACTGCCACACTTCTTTGTCAAAATGGAAGCAAACTTCCACTCTGGACAGGGCGCATTCTAGAGCATAGATACTGAGTATAAAAGAAGCTCTGGCTTTTAAGATTAATTTTTTAAGTTGACACTCAAATTAATGAGTTATTTTGGTCTTGTGTATGCATGCGTGTGTGTATACATTGTGGGTTGTGGTGCATGCATATGTGCATGCACACATGAATGAGTATGTTTAATTATATTTTGTTGGTTTTCTCCTGTCCTTTTCCTGATGCCTTCTCTCCCTCCATTGTGTTTATGTGTATTTCCCTGTCGGTGTATCTATGTCCATGTCCCCCTTAGTTAACAAAAGGATACTGGTATAACTGGACAAAGCTGTACTCTACTGTGGTAAGTATTCATCACAACTGCAAGGACCTAGTTCCAGCTAAAATCAATCACTTGCTCAAGTATTAGGGATTCAGACTTGTGCATACCAACTTTGGGGATGCATAGTTAAATTCATAACAAAAAAGATTGAGTCACTGGACATTGCCCTAGAAGGAAGTCATCATTTTGGTTCTAGATTTTATCTTCTCTAAAATAAAGTCAGTGGTCTAAAACAAGTGTTCTCAAGGAGGGGTCCCTAGACCACCAGTATCAGTACCCCTGGGAAACTTGCTAGAAATATATATTCTTTTTTAAAAAAATATTTATTTTTATTTATGTGAATTGGTGTTTTGCCTGCATGTATAACTGTGTAAGGGTCAGATCTTGGAATTATAGACAGTTGTTAGCTGCCATGTGGATGCTGGAAATTGAACTCAGGTCCTCTGGAAGAACAGTCAGTGCTCTCAACCACTGAGCCATCTCTCCAGCCTGAAATGTATATTCTTTCTTTAATATTTATTTATTATGTATACAGTGTACATAAGAGGGTACCAATGTCATCATAGATGGTTGTGAGCCACCATGTGGTTGCTGGGAATTGAACTCAGGACCTCTGGAAGAACAGTCAGTGCTCTTAACCTCTGAGCCATCTCTCAGGTGGCTGGAGAGATGGCTCAGAGGTTAAGAGCACTGAAATGTATATTCTAAAACTTCACTTTAGAAATAGTAAACCAGAACCTCTCTTCCAAGGGTTAGTAGTTCTGAATTTTATCAAGCCATTGTGGTTCTGCTCCACAGGACCGGGGTAGCTTAAGCTGGCTTCAAACTCATGAACCGCCTGCCTACACCTACTGAGTGTTGGAATTTGAGGCATGTGCCTCCATACCAGGTCTCTAATTTTAGCTCATATAACATATTGACAGATTCTAGTGTTTCCTGCATCTTGTGTGTCTGGAGAAATAACTTCACTCAAAGTAATGTTTATTGATTAAGTCACTGTATAAGGCTTTTGCCCAAAGTTCTTGATAGTGTTCCTTACACAGTAATAGGGCTTTTGTTTCTGATGAACTTACACTTGGCCTTTTGCTATTCGTATTTCCTGAGGACTAGTCAAGACTAGCAAGATGGCTTGGGCCAGGGCCGTAGGTATAGAAGCATCCTGTTATTGATATATGGATTGTGTAGGAAGGCCTAATGGAGACAGCATGGAGTTCAGGGAAGAACAATTAGGGAGTTAATTCATTAGAGCCCAGCTACATGCTGTTATATCTATTTATTTATTTAGGTTAATGTCTTTTGCTTAGCTTCCCATAACCATGAGTGCCTGTCAATAGCTGATAATGTACTTGAATTTCCTTCAGTATATTAAACTTTTAATATTGGATATTTCATGAGAGGAAGAAAGCTCATGTTTTGTGTTGACATTTTGATACTTAAGACCTTATTTGTGCTAGAAAAGTAATAGTGCATCAGTGTTAAAAAAATCTTATGATCAACTAATGTATTTTCTGTATTGAAATGTATAGTATTTATATATGGTTTGTTTGGTAAGTTTGGTAGAAATATTAAATAAAAATGCTGAACCGGGAAAAACAAAAAAAGAAAAGTAATAGTACAATCTGCATCACTCACTTGACATGGCCAAGTTACTTTTCCTTGCCATTCTACTCATCCATTTTGTTGGTGATCATGTTCTAGAACAAAGCTGGGCATCAAGCATTTTTATCTCACTTCCTTATTGCTGATATGGGATGACGTCTGCTGTCCATCTTTCCTTCTATCCTTAAAAAAACTCCTTATTTTCCTCTTCTTACTGTATTTTGCTCTTTGATTTTGACAAGGTCTCTTGATTGTCACTGTGCCCATGTGATTTCTCTAAATGAAAGCTATTTTAATGGAAAGTTCCTAATAGGTCATGGGTCTTGGGTTCCAATCTCAATTTGTGGGGAGGCCATTTGGTCCACCCTCACTTGAAGTGGTTGAGTGGGATGAGACATCCGCTACTCACTTTTGAGTGAGGGCAGAAGTACAGAAAAGCAAAGCCATGGAAATGACAGTGTTTTTTTTTTTAAAAAAATGAAAGGTGTTGCATAGGTGCCAGGGAGTCATATCCCTGTACATATCGAAGCACATTTGAAATTTTGGTCCAGTTCAGATTAAAGATATCTTCATTATTACTTTTAAATCTGCTTGCAGAGCACATATGCAAATGTGTTGCTAATGATGGTGGGCTTGTGTCAATCCTTCTTGCTTTGGGCACTGCATTTCATTTCCTCATAATATGAACCTGGTAATGATCACTGCTGATATTTACCACATTTTATTAATGTTTTTTTATGATCCTGCAGGAGATAATTAGGACTGGATTTGTTTTTTTCATTTTCATATTGTGAAATTTCAAACTAAATAGTGACATGGTAGAAAGGAGAGAAATAACACAGGGAAGGAATGTGTTACAAATAAACTCAACCCAGAAACCATATTTAACATGGATTAAAATTAATGTAGCTCCGTGTTCATTATTTATATCTATTATGTGGAAAATATGTTTCTGGGCTCTGAAGAATCAGACATTAAGAAAGGCTCCTTTTCTTCTTTCAGAAAATATCCAATTAACAAACTGTCCAGAGGGGAGAAGGTGGGGGACTGGAGTAGACAGAAAGCTTTTTCTTTCATTTATTTATGTTAAAATCTTCATTTAATTCCTAACATTTAATAATATCGGTCATTGGCTGGATTGAGCTAATTAGCTCCTTCCTGTGAGGCTGAGAGTTAGTTTCAAACTGGCTTCTCTGGCACAGACTTATGTTTTATTTCCTTTTAATATCTGTTCTTAGGCAGGTGGTTCTAGGCTTCAGGAAAAATGTTGCTCCATATATAAAATGATCAAAATAGTGGGCTTAGAAATGAGATTTTATTTATTTATACATTTATTTTGTATGCTTTTAAATTCTTCCCCAAATTATTATCTGTTTTTACTGTTTCCCAATGACATCTTGGTGAATGTGAGTCATAGACTTTGCTCATATCCATCTCATCATCCTTTTCTGTTTCCCCATCCCTTCCTGATGGTTTTCTTCCACCCCTAGTGAAATTCCTCTTCCACTTTCATATCATATGTATGGCATAGTGTTACATATGTGGATGTATATCTGTGGATAAGTTAAAACTTCCTATGTCTGCTTTATTTTGCTTAGTACAGTGACTACCTTTTGCATCCATTTTCCTGCAAGTGGTGTAATTTCATTCTTCTTTGTGACAGAAGAACATTCCGTTGTGTGTGTCTCTATCATGCAACAATGGATATCTAGGCCATGTTCCTAGCTTCCCTATTGTAAGTTGTTAGTAAACATGCAAGTTCAACTGTGTTTATGTAGACACCTGAGAAAGGGTTGCATAACTGTAGTTCTAGTTTTAGCTTTTTATGTTTGCTTTATTTTAGTTTTTGAGATAGGGTCTTCTAACTCAGGATGGCCTCAGGCTTGCTGTGTAGCTGAGGATATCCTTGGCCTCCTCATTCTCTTGCTTCCACGTCCTATTACCTTCATGTACCACCAGGCCCACCTCTTATTTTGGCTTTCTGAAGACACTCTAGAAGATTTCTATGGTGACTGTACTAGTTTCCATTCACACTGGCAGTGTCTAAGAGTCACTTTCCTGGACACAAATACTCAGGAGCATCTGTTGTTGCTAGTTTTCCTGATGAGAAGAACACTTCTTTTTTTTATTGTTTTTTGAAAACCAATATCAAACATTATATAAAAAGGAAAATATGCAGAATAGATAACAAAAACCCATACAATAATAAAATTTCTCTTTTCTCTAAAATACATGAAACATAAAAAATAAAATCTAAAGCTTCTCAAGCCAGGTTAAGCTCAGCTACAGATAAAGCACAGTAGGTCACAGCTAATGCCCATGGATGCACTATGGCCACCACAAGTTTCTGCTAAGCAGTCTTTCTACAGACAAACCAGAAGTTTTGTTTTGCTTTGTGTATGTGTGTGTTTTAAATCACTTTATTCACCCATCATCTTTCAATAAAGATAATCTTTTTGCTTAAAATCCACTAATGAGTGAGTACATCTCTGCTTATCTTCCTGGGTTTGTGATACTTCGCTCAGGAAGATATTCTCTAAATCCATCCATTTGCTGGCAAATTTTAGGATACCATTTTTTCCTTACTGCTGAGTAGTACTACATTGTGTGCATGTACCACACTTTGTTAATCCATTCCTCAGTTGAGGGGCATCTAGGTTGTTTCCAAGTTCTTGCTATTATGAATAATGCTGCTATGAATATAGTTGAGCTAATGCTTTTGGGGTGTGAATATGTGTCTTTAGGGTATATGCCCAATAGTGGTATTGCTGGATCCTTGGGGAGATTAATTCCCAGTTTTTTGAGAAACCGCCATACTGCATTCCAAAGTGGCTGAACAAGCTTACACTTCCACCAACACTCCAAGGGAGGAGTGTTCCCCTTGCTCCACATCCTCTCCAGCATAGGCTGTCATTTGTGTTTTTGATCTTTGCCATCCTGACCAGTGTAAGGTGGTATCTCAAAGTTGTTTTGATTTGCATTTCTCTGATGGCTAAAGATGTTGAACATTTTTTC
>PVIH01004404.1:122500-141001 GCA_004025045.1 Sigmodon hispidus
AGGGTACCTTGTATACACTGGAATCTTGCTCCAAGGCTGAGGTCTTGGATAGGTATTTGGGGTATGTATGGTAGTGAGGTTCAAAGTCAGTGACAAAAGTCTGCTTTAGCCATGTGGCTAATTTGATCTTTGCTGTATGATAATTTCTGCAAACACATATTCTTTCTGCTCTTGGAGTCTCTGTAGTCACTCCATTCCACCCCCCAGCATCTCCTAACCACTTGTGCTTATGCCTTTTAATCAAACACAATCTCCCTGCCTTCCCTCTAGGGGCAGCAGAGAGCAGAAACCAACTGGTGACTCAGGCTGGCCCAGCAGCTAGCTTTAGGGCCTCAGGCTTGTCTGTTCACCTAGATGAGCATCAGCTTTCTCTGTAGGAAAACAAAACAAGACAAAATGTTGAAGCATCCTTGAGTTTTCACATCTTCCTTCCTGGCAGCTCGTGATGAGGGACTGGTATGGAGCTCTGTGCCCTTGGCCTCTATGTCAGCCTCAGGATTTTGCCCTTATTTTGTTATTCTATCAGCCTTCTGCAAGGGATTTCACTTGGGAAGCAGAAGATGGTGCTCAAAATGTGAAAACTGCCTTCACAGTTTCCCACCTAGTATTTAGACTTTCATTGGTTTCCAGTATTATCCATGCTATTTTGTAATGTGTTCATTTTATAGTGCTTGCTTATAGAACACTATTCTAATCACTAGGCTCTTTTCTTTGTCTGCTGTTCTGTCCTGAAGATCAAAGGTTAGGATGAAGCTAAGTTGAGATCTTGTGAGTGAGTTGGTTATGATTAAGGCGGGAACCAGACATAGGATAGCACAGAAGACTATATGGTGTACAGCCTCCTTGTCCCTATCCATCTGCATCCCTGCTCTGGGTGAGAGACAAGCTGAAGAAACCCTTGCATTGTAACTTGCACATTATGTAAAAAAAAAAAAAAATCAAACTAACAACTAACAATGCCTTTTGTGCTCAAAAGTTTAGAAATATCAAAGTTAGTTTTTCTTTGAGCTGTTTTCAATTGCTGTAGAAGAATGTGTTAGGCTGTGAAACTTATAAAGAAACAAAGTCAGTTGGGGCTCATAGTTCTGAGGGTCCAAGAGCATGACACCAGGCTCTGGTAAGGACATCTAGACCTTTTCATGCACGTCAGAAACCAAGATGGCAGTAGCTGTATGGAAACAGTGGGACAGAGCAGGCTGAACCCACTTTATAATAATCTACCCTCACAATTAGTACCCTACTCCTGTGAGAAATGCACACATTACTCTGAATGACAAGATCACCTTTTAAAGGCCTCGCTTTTCAATACTTCCACAGTGGCTACCACATTCAAACAGAATTTTCAGTGGTTACGAGCACAGGCTGTTTTTCCAGGGGTCCGGAGTTCAATTCCCAGCAACCACATGCAGCTCAGAACTGTCTATAATGAAATCTGGAGCCCTCTTCTGGAGTGCAGGCATATATGCAGGCAGAATAAACTAATAATGAATAAATTAATCATTTTGTTTTTTTAAAAAAAGCTAGACTCAGAGTTTTCATCCGTCTTGTATTTTTGTAATCTGATATGTCCTCCATTGGCTCACGTTGTGAACGTTTGTTCCCAGTTGATTGCACTATTTTGGAAGGCTGTGGAACTTTGGGGAGGTAAGCCTTAGCTACCAGAAGTCAGTCACTAGGGTGGACCTTGTAGGTCATATCTGGCCCCTCCTTCCTGTCACATCCTCTCTGCTTTCTGGTCTGTCGTGATGTGAGGAGTCTCCACTACACATTTCTACACTCATGAATCGAACCACTCTGCTGATCTTTCCCCACCGTGATGCTCTGAGACCATAGCTAATGTGGACAATTCTTCCAAGTTACTTTTGTTATATACTCAGTCACAGAAGTAATATAGTGCTGGCCAGTGTGGACGAGTCTTTGTCTCTAGTGGCCTCAGCCAGTACTGTTATGAAGAAAGACACATGTGAAGAAAGAAGAATCAGGTAGGACTGTTTCTGTTCCTCCAGACACTTTCCCATTTTCTTTCTATTCCTGCTGCCTTGCTCTCTCTCTCTCTCTCTCTCTCCTGCCAGCAGGAAATCAGGGTGATTATTGGGGCCTTCTCTTAGCCAGGGTGTTAGGAGCTTATGCTATGCTCCCCAGTGGACAGCTAATGGACTCAGTTGGGTTGTTCCAATAAAAGTTTCCCACAGTCCAACGCTGAAGTGGAAGGCTGGAGTGAAGTTTTTACCACCCTTTCAGCAGACTCATCAACAGCTTCCTTTTCCTCTCTGGAAATTGTGTTTCATGCCGTGTGTATTTCTAATCCAAGTGTTACATCAATCAGCAATCTGGATCTGGCCTGTTGTTCTCCTGGAGTGCATTTTACAAGCAGAGATGAGGTTTCTTATTCTGGCTTACTCAAGCCCTCCTGGACTCTTGGAAAAAATACTCAAAGTGCAATTTCCTCTCATCTACTAGGATCTGTTTTTTTTTTTTTTTTTTTTTTGAGGGGGTGCTATTTAGAGTTATTGGGTTTTCTGAAGCATTACCTTAATAAAGGCATTCCTTTCTGAGTTGTGCTTGACCTGGGGGTGAGATGGGGAATCTGTTTCTTCTCAGGGCTATTGTAAAGTTAGGGCTCACAGAAAACAGAGCAAATGGGGGCCTTTGAAATGTGATCCTCTTGGCCAAGGACCATCTTGTAGTTAAAGGGAGGGCTTACCAGGGCTCTCCTGATTCCCCTGAGCATTTCAGCCTGGAGATGGGTTTGGTTTTCAGAGAACTTTGCAAATGTTTGGTTTCCCATATTTTCAATGTTAGAAAGAGGCTCAATTCTGTAGGGGACCAGTGCAAGGGGAGGCTCTGGGTGATAGGGGCAGGGCAGGGCCAGAGCTGACTCTTCCATGTGCTACCCAGCTGCTTTCTGAATGTTTGACCAGCACTTGGCTTCCCAATATTGGGAGTCTAATAGCTCAGCTGATCACTTCAGCCAAGATGGTATAGCTTGGCCAAAAGTCCACCTAAGAACCCAAATCCGAGGCCATGAGACTTTCCAAAAAGAAAAAGAAAGAAAAATAAAGAGAACTTAAGAGTCTGGTTTTTAGAAGTTGATGGTTTATGGTTCTTTGTTTTATGAGTGTCCATGCTTAGGGAAGTCAGATGTCAACATTATGTATCTTCTGTTACTTTCTGTTTTTTATTTATTTATGAGATGATATCTCACTGAATCGGAATTCACTGTTTCACGCAGTCTCACAGGCTGGCAAGTTCCCAGCATCCTCCCGTCTCTTCCTCTTGGTGCTGGGTTTGCAGGCATGCCCTTCCACATCCTGTGTTCTTAACTTAGGTTTTAGAGATCTGAACTCCGGTCTTAATGCTTGTAAGGGAAGCACTCTACTGACTGAGTGACGGTCATCTCTCCAGCCCCCTCCCTTTTTGTTGTGTTTTTAAGCAAATACTATTAAATATTGGAGAGCATTTCCTTTCTCTAGAAGAAACCATTCCATCCCACTGATATTTTCCTCTTTGGGTCCAAAAGATAGTCCTTGTCCCCCAGCTCTATCTCACTCTGTGAAGGACTGATATTAAAACTGAGAGAGACTGTTTTCTCCTCATTGCTTAAATTCATCCATAGCTTTTCTTTCTTTCTTTCTTTCTTTTTTTTTAAGAGCCAAAAGACAAAATACAGACCTGTCCCAGCAACTGTGACATGGTATTGAGCTGTCTGAGGATTTTTTTTTCCTGTTATCTTTCCTTTCTTTAAGAGTCGTCTCAGAAGCAGCCCTGACAGCTCCGTCACTTCAGTCACACCTCTAAATTTCCCTTTCTGCTGTCAGTCAGCAGACGGCAGACGGGGATCTGATGGGCCTGAGTGATGTCCAAATACATAAGGGATCGGAGAGGGGCCCAGAACAGCCCATCACAGGCCATCATCCTCTGCCTTTATTCCCAGAGGAGCCGTCATGACTTTCCAAAGTTCCCCTATGCAGGGATCTCATCTCCGGGGCTGCCATGTGCAGCCCACACAAATAGGCACACAAGGACTGGGACTTGCTCTGGCATACCTTCCAGAAATTACAGTTTGGGTATGATGTTGAATTTCTCTGGCCTGTGTGCTCCTTGGGAAGTGGGGAATGAATGCTGTATTGAGATTAAATCTGTCACATGAAACTGCATGACATAATAATAACAGTAACATCAATGGGAATAACACTGTGAGTTCTTAGGTTCTAGGCTCAGAAGCGAAGTGTCTTAAACCCAACATCCATTTATTTGCTAGTGCCCTTGAATGGATAACATTTTTCTCTGTTTTAGGATGCGAGGAACAATGTTTACCTGTCCCCACATGGCAGAGCTCTCTAGTTTGTGTAGTTGCCAGCAGCCCCAGCTCAGAGTACATGTACAGGGGACTCTAGATGCAGGATTGTGTGTGCTCCATATGGGTCTTCTGACAGAACCCACCTTACCTACTGGTTCTGAGCTGGCCTGTGGGGACTTAATACATGGATTGTGCAGGCTCAGGATTTCTAGATGTCAGCAGAATTGTGACTTCTTAATGTTTAGGGAGGTCATTTTTACAGTTTCATTTATCTGTACTCTTCTGTTACCCATGGTTTTTACCTCCCATCTTAGATTAAGGCGTCCTGAAGGCATAGTGCGTCTTCCTCATTACAAGTATCCCTTGGGGTTTACCTGACTGTTCCTCGGGGCTTGTACGGAGGGAGGCTGATAACATGCTTTGTCAGACATGCCTGTGCCTGGGACTCACAGCACATCAGGCTTAGAACATTTAGAGGATGTGCCAGCTGGCAAAAAGCATGTTGACACTGAGCCTTCCATGTGGCTTTTGGAGATAGATGCTTGAATGTCATTTCTGGCCTTTAAGAAGTATATGGTCTTTGGGGAGCTTGATGAACTTCTGAATATCTTTTTTCTTTTATTTTAAGAGTTATTTGTGTGTGTCTATATGAGTGTATGTGCACGTGCAGGCAAATGTGTGCTTGTGCATGTATACAGAGACCAGAAGAGGGTGCCAGGTACCCTCTCCTATCACTTTCCACCTATCCCTGGGAGGCAGGGCCTTTCTTTGAATATGTAATTCTTATTTCTGCTAGGCTGAACACCAGTGAGCCCCAGTAATCCTCCTTTCTTTATATCTTTGTGGAGTTGGGATTACAGGTGTTCCAGATACACTCTGCCTCTTATATGTGTGCTGAGATCCAAACTTCAGTTCCCATAATTGAGGAGCAAGTACTCTAAACCCCTGAGTCCTCACTCTAGCCCCATGTGCATTGTTCTTCCTTTGTCTATAAAATAGGGCTCCAGCAACACCTGACCTCGAGACTTGCTGTGGTTGAGTGTCATATTTATAGATGACACTTTTATAGCCTTTACGAAGAGCTTCTCATCTATGAATTCTTTGATTCTCACAACTCAAGGAGACCAGGAAATATTGCTTATGTAGTCTCGGTTTTAATCCCTACTACTGTACCACTGCACACATAAACTAAGCATAGTGGGATACACACCTTTAATACCAGCACCCGAGAGATGGAATCAAGAGTATTAGCAATTCTGGATTGTCCTTGGCCAAGTAGTGGGCTGGATGCTCATCTGGCTTCTCTCCTCCTTATGTGCCTCTTGGCTTTAGGTTAACATTCAAAGAGAATAAATACGAAAAGATATTTAATGAAATAGACCATTTTTGTAAAGCATTCTTAGTTAAGTTGGGTCTCAGGTCAGATGTCTCTTCAAAGAGTCATCTGTTAACTGAGGCTAAAGTGAGTCCTCACTTCTAAGTGACCACTGCTCTCTATTCCATAGTATTTTTTTTGTAAGAGTACCTGTTACTATTATTAAAAGTATTGCTTATTCAAGGGGTTTTACATGTATTGTCTACTCTTAGTAGGATATAAATTCCACAAGCAAAGGCCTTCATCTGCCCTGAATAATCCTATACATAGTCCAGCTAGCAGAAGGGCTATATCATAATGGTAAGTATAATAAGCAGTTAATATTTCTCAAAGAATTACCATTTTCTAGGCATTGTTGGAATTAATTCACATATATTAACCCATTTAGCTTTTGCAGAGACCATGGATCTTGTTATTTCTGGTTTATAGATGGGGAGTTGAAAGCCTAGAGCATTTGTACAGCAGCCCAAGGCCATACAATTAGTAAGTGACAAAGTTTGGATTAAAAACTAAGCCACAGAGCTCCGAGAACATGCTTTGAATCTCCATGTTTCCAGTGCTTGTGAATACTTGTGTGGTAGATGAATTAATGACTAGAAGATGTCCCAAAACACCCCATTGGGATGACACAGCCATGGCTTACTGTGCAAATGGGTTACATTTAGACATTACTACATGCTTCCTTTTGAGAGTAGAGGGCATGACACTATCATGTGTATATTAAATGTCCCACAAGCCCAAATGGGTTTCAGGGACTACCACAGCTGTTATTTACACTTTACACTTGACAAAGCCTCTGGCTCCATTGTCCTTTTCTATTTTTTTCTTTTTTTCTTTATTTTTTCTCTTAAGAGAAAAGAACTATGGGAAATATTTTGTTTTCCCTAGGAACCAGGCTATGTATTTACTTCAAGTTTTATTAAATGAGTTATAAATTTTCCCAGCAATTTACTCATAGCTCAAGAGCTTTAATTTGCATGTGTTGCCTTTTGCAATATGCTTTTCGTAACATTGCAGATGCGCCTTCCCTAGCTTCAGTAAACAATAGGCACTGGGCCAGGTTTTTGACTGAGCACATGCCAGGCCTGGGAAATTAAACTTAACTCTGTAGTGGCTGGGGCAGGGGGTAAACATCCCTCTCTGTCCAGGGAATTTTGGATTTCCAGTAGAACTCCTGATGGGTGGGAATAAACATTTTCAGGAGATTCTTTGTAGATATCTTTAAAGTACTGTTAACCTGTAGGATGGAAGAGGAGGCAGGTGTTTGTTCTTAAGTATCCAATTTTCATTAGATCTTATTTTAGATCTACATGAGCACTACAGTGCTCATAACAATGACAACAGAGAGTTTCTTGGAACCTCAGGGTGATGTCCACAGATAACCACAATCTGTCCAGGGTTCTTTGATAAGCAAGCCAGTCTGATGTGTATTTGATTCCAAGGGAAAGGCTTTTGGGTTTAAAACTGGCCCTTAGGGAACCTTTCTATTGGTTCTGAGTTTGGGCACTGTCATTAGATATGACACTTGAGTTCCTGATGAATGGAGTTAGAAGATCCCTGGCAGGTGGACGGATTGGGAGGATTGAGGAGATTGTAGAATATAAAGAAACTGGAGTGGAGGGCTCATAAATACCAACTCTTCTTACCCCAGGACTTACCTAGGCTACTGAGCTTCTCTTGGGGGATACAAATTCTGAGTGAGATTTTTTTCCTTGGAATCTCCCATCCTGGAGGAGAGAAAGGTTCTGGAGTTAGCGACCAATAATAAACAGGTAGAATTAGGTTTGACTGCATTCAACTACAAAAATCTGAAGTCAATGATACTGTTACACTGTAGGGATTTATTTCTCTTACTAATAACATAAATATGGCGGTGGACAACGCAGGCTTGAAGTTTCACGTTGTCACAAGGGATCCTATTTCTTTCCCTTTGTAGCTCTGATCTGATGTTCTTTGCTTTTTTTTTTTTTTTCCATTATTCAAGATGGTAGTTGGTGCTCCAGTGCTCTCTGTCTCATTCTTAGAAATGAGGAAGGAATGGACTGCAGGTTCAGTCTCCTATGAGAACATGTCCGTTCTGTCCTTCATGATCGGAGGTTTGTATCCTATTGGCTAGAACCTAGGCAAAGAGCCGCATCTGAGTGGAAGATACAATTGTTCATCTTAGTGGCCATATACCAAATGAAACTCTAGTTCTTATCATGAAGAAGAAAGTGGAAGCTGGGCATTGAAGTGGGTACTATGAGCCAATGTAGTCTTTCACGGCTTTATATTTGAAGTAGAAGCATGCTTACATGCATAAAGAATCTCTTTCCCCAAAGTTACTTTTGCATGCACTGAATAATTATTGGTTTAATAGACTCAAGATTTAAATGGCATCATATTTTTTGCATTTTATTTTTATTATTAAAACAATTTTCAAATTCAAATACATTTTGATCACATTCTTCCCCTCCCCCAAGTCCCTCTAGATCCTTTTTCTCTCCCTACACCCAACTTCAAGTTTTTTGTCAAGAGAGGAAAAAAACTCAATACAACAACAAAAAGCCCACAACCAAGGGAACAAAATAAAACCACATCTAAAAAGGAAATAATAAACATATCAAATAGTAACCAAATAAAACACATACAGAAAACCTGTGGAGTTCAATTGTATGCTGGTCACCTACTCTTGAACATGAGGCTTGCCCTGGAGTGGTCAATACACCCCACGCCACTCAACTGGAGAAAATGGATTTTCCTTCTTCCAGAAGGTGTAAGTGTTCAGTTCTGTTGTTGCCCTAGTGGATAGGTTTTCATTCACTCATTCATTCATTCATTCATTCATTCATTCATTTTTAAAAAAACAATAAATTAGAAGATAAAACAAAAGCTATCACCTTGAAGTTGGGTAAGACAAACCAACAGAAAGAAAGGAGTCTAAGAGAAGGCCCAAGGATCAGAGATGGACTGCTTCATACACTGAGGAGTCTTGTAAAAGTACTACAATCAAAGCCATAATATACATGCCGATGATCATCACAGAGCCAGCCAGGCCCGTGCTTGCTGCTTCAGTCTCTGTGAGCGCATGTGAGCTTTGCTCCTGTGAACTTAAAGGTCCTGCTTTCTGGGTGTCCTCCAGCCTCCCTGGCTCTTTCCACCTCCTCTCATGAGGGGTTCCCTGAGCTCTCAGGGGAGGAATTAAGACACCATAAATTTTTACATCTAAGCCTCAATTAAGCAAATCAATTAAAATGTTAAATAAACATAGAATTTTCAAAATGAAGAGGAATTATGAGCAGTGACACAAGGTAGCTTCTGTAATCAGAGTATGTGAGTGTAAATATCTGCCATCAACTGGCTAAATAATCTTTGCCTCTCTCATATATATATATATATACATATATATATATATATGTGAATATATATATGAGTTTACATATTGGTTTTTTTTGACACAGAATGTGTAGCATAGGCTAGCCTCAGACTCTTCGTGGCTGAGGATGACCTTGAACTTCTATTTCTGCTCTCTCTATCCCATGAGTACTGAGATTGTTGATGCCCATTTGTCCAAAATTGTGGATGAAACCCAGAGCTTTATGAATGCTAGGCAAGTGGTCCACAGCCGGAGCTACATCTCTACCCATCTATGCCATTTTCTTTCCAGCTTGTAAAATGACCTCAGAGTTGCAAGGGTTCAAGGGTGCAAAGGGTAAAAGGTTTAAAGGTGAGCTCTTAGAGTCCGTGTACTCAACGATCTGTGAACTCTGCTCATTGTCACTGTTCCTGCTATGATTACGGTTTATATGGTTAGCGCGTATTGTTAAAAAGCATAAGAGGTTGGGGAATAGATGGAGGATGAGTGGAGGGAGGCTGAGGGAGACCTGGGAGGGACTGGGAGGAGGGAAGGGAGGGTGAGCAGGGGTATATGTGGAAAAAACCTTTTTAAATAAAAAATATTTTATTTTTAAAAAAGCATGAGATAGAATTTATGAAGGACAGAAATTTTGAGGATAGTGTACATATGATGGAAATTCAGGAGACGCTGGCTTAGAGAAACGAGGTTGGGAGTTGACTAGGACCAGTCTTAGCCTCAACAATAACAAATACTTTTTATAAGAGAATTGCTATAAAGCAGTGCTTTATCATTTCAAGTGGCTTCATGTAGGACAGTAATCTTGACAGTAGTTATTGAACAGTTACTCTATGCCACTTACTCTGGGATTTGCTGGGATTGTATCAGAGTTAATTGTCTCAACAGCTGACTTTTCCTGTTATGCTGATGAAGGAACCTTGTCAGTGCTAGGTGAAGGTAATCGCCAGCATCCTCCATCATCATGGGCTAGCCTCTGCTAGGGAGCCCTCCATCTCCATTGGGAGCTTGTTCTTTCCTTCCTCCCTGCTCCCCATTGGGATGTCTTGCCTCCCATTGTTTCCTCACCTCCTCTGACTCCCATTTCTGTCCCGTTCTTTCCCATAGCCTGCTTACCAACGACTATGAATGTGCCAGTCATTTCCTAAGCCTCTTCCTGTTGTCAGACTGCGCTATCCAGCCACTGTATGCAGAATGCGGCAAGTGACAGCTTCTAATCCACTGGACTATGACCTGGAAATGGGCCTTAATGGACCCGTAGCTTACATCTTTCTAGGTTATTCATATTAGAATGTGGTGGTGTAATACTTAATAACTGACCTCCCTACATCTTTCTCTTCCTCCTTCCCTCCCACCCTCCCTCCTTCTCTCCCTCCCCTTCCTTCTTTCCTATTTATTATAGAATTTACTAAGAGCAGTTTCAGGCTTACAACACAGAAGGTATTGAGATTTCTGTGATAACCCCTGTGCCCACACATGCAAAGCTTCTCCATTATCAGCTCAGCCTTGAACTTGAGGTCTTTCACTAAAAGGACTAATTAGTGTTGGAGATTAAATGCAGGAAATAGCTCAGGAGCCCACTGGCACGTCTTAGGATATCTCTTAGGTCATTGTGTAAGGTTTTGAAATTGCCCCATCTTAGAGTCCTGACAAAAAAGCAGACCACAGAAGTGATGGAAGGGGTAAGGCATCCTGTTGAGTGATCGATCACTCAGGGCCTCTGTCCGGCACATAGTATACACTCATTCAGGATTGTTAAGAGTATGAATCACTTACCACAGGCCTTTCAGTTGGGAAGGGAACAAAAGGCCCCTTAAGGAATGGGAACAATGAATTATAGTGTGTAAGGTTTGGTTGGGCCTTATGGAGTTGATAGATTTTATTATTATTATTATTCCAGCTATAATGGTCTGTCACGCAGGTCAGATGCTGTCATCCAGGGACCCTGTACATCTCTGGCTAAGTGTGAGCTGAACATGAGCAGCATACTGCTGGGATTAGGGAACATTCATCTTCTACTATCTTCTCATCTCTGGAGCTGGAGGCTCAATGTGTTACTCCTGTGATGTCATAAAGCAACTGATGTCTTAGTACATGCTGTGAGAATTATTTCCTCTTTTACTCTTCCTACAAATTGTACCTTATGATCCATTGAATTTCACTTTCCTATTTTTCCAACATTTCTCATTTTCTGCCCTTATTTTATCCTCTCTCTCAGACCATCAAGAGAAGGAAGAAATGTTGCTTAGCAACCAGTATGGAACTAGTCAATACTTTCTCTAATATTAACCCTGTGGTGACAAGCAGCCAGTTGATGCATTCTATCACTCTCCTCTAATTTAAAGTAAGAGGTTTAAAGTAAGTGGCTCATACAAGTTGGCACTCGAACTTCATGGTCCAATTACAAGAGTCAGGGATATGCATAGGTTCTTACATTTGTTATTGAGTGCCAGTGTTCAAATCATATAAACTTATTTTGGTAAATTCATTCAGATTTGTTGTGCTTAAGTGGGTCTTTCCTATATGTACTGATTTGGGCTTTGTATACTTAAGGGCACAAACAGAAGGTACATTCTCAAGACTGTGATATTTGTGTTTCTAATTTCTGCTGAGCGTTCCTGTGTATCAGATGCCACACCAGGCACACACTAACAGACTTGGTCCTTGAATACATTTTTTTTAATCACTCAGAACATCTCCCTGTGTGTGAATGGCATGTTATAGCACAGGATGTTTCAGAGGGCCTGGTTGCTCTTCCATTGGCCTGGCTTCTTCCACTTGAACTCTTCATCATTCTCCTGAGGTCCTTTAATCTTTCATCAAGTTAATAACACAGGTCAACGGGAAGATACACTTGGCCTGTGCTTCTCTCACATAGTGGAGTTTGGAAGTCTTACTTCGTTGTATACAAAGTTATGTTTGTAAAGCTGTTCATCACTTTCTTTCCTTATCTATGCCTGTCACCTCCTTTTTAAATTTTTTTTTTTACAGTTGACTACTCCCTAGCATCCTTGAGACACCAGTAGATAGGACAGGCAGTAGGCTGATGCCATTTACTCTCTAGCATGTTGTTGACTTACTGAAAGCTCTTTATAGAGCATCTCAGAAGTAGGTAGAGCTTGGAATTCTTCTGAATGTAGACTGAGCAGGTTTTGAGCAGTTGGACTTCCAAAGTTGTCTCCTTGTCTCTCTATTAAGTGAGCACTTCCTCTTTCACACTGAGCCTTCCAGAACAACCAGCGCTTCTTAGAGTTGACTATCCTTAGGTCCTCTGTGGCCTTGATGCATGCCTACTATTGGACTTCCCTCATTTCCCAGGACCCAGGGTTCTTATACATGTAGTGACCAAGACTGTGTTGATTGTCCAATATTCCACAGTCCTTGGACTTGGTCCCTGTCATTCGATGTTCTAGTTGATGTAGAAAAGTGTCTGTGGTGCATAGACTCTGAAAGGAAAGCCAAAGACCAGGCCAGCTTTAATGTTGTCAAGAGCTCCCTTGTTTTCTACAAGGTCATGTGGAGTCACACGTCCCTCATCAAGAGCCTGTTTATAACTGGAGTTTGACAGTTATCCCCAAATGGGAGCATGTACAGAAAGCTCTTGGGATATTTATCATTTGGTACTTGAATTCTTGTCTTACTTCATTTAGAATAGGAAGGAGTAGCACTATATGGATGATTGTCTGAATATGGGCATGAGTCTAGGAACTTCCATTATTATTCACAGGCTATGTGGCAGACATTCTAGATAGGGTCCTTGCTTACATTTCTTTATCTCTAGCATCTTTGCAAGAAAGATATTGACCTCCATGTTTTGTAGATAAGAAAACTGGGAATGAGATAGGGTGAATTCTTTCTCAGACCCATGTGATGGAGAAAATTCACTAGCTACAGCAGGCATCTGGCTCTGCATGTTCTGCCCTTCCTGATAACTACATTATTTTTGTACCAGCTGTTAGAAGGCAGGAAAAAGAAGTTGTGGTAGACATGAGTCATGTAGAATTCTAGCCACAATATGCCGCAGGCTAGTTGTTACCCTGTTAAAGCATCCAGTCATCCAGCTTGTACAACTGACCAACTAGAGATGTGGGCAGAAATGAGACATGGGAACCAAATTAGACAACCCAGCCTCGCTAAAAGGAAAAAAACTTTCTCTGTTATCATCTCCTGCCTCACTGATCTAACAGGTCAACTTCAAATGCAAAACTCCTAGTTTATGCCCAGTCACTATGAGTTCTGCTACCCAGGGATGACTCTAAGGATGGCAGTGATATACTGCCAGATGCTGCAGATGGCTTACCTTAAATCTAAGCATTTTATAGGTAGTATTTCTTCATCTGATGACTACCCTGTGAAACATGTGATTTAATGGCCACTTTCAGTTGAGAAGACAGAAACTCAGAAAAGTTAATACCATCACCCAAAGTAATGATGCTGCACTGAGTCTAAACTCTTCTGATTTCAAAGATAATTCTTTTATTAAATTATTATTACTCATTTATCATCATTGTCATTATTTTCATTTTGGATTTTTTGGGACATAATATCACTCAACAATAGGCTGTTATGAAATACACCATGTAGCCTAGTCTGGCCTTGAAATCCTGATCCTTGTGTCTCAAGTTTCCAGGAGCTGGTATTTCAGGAATGTTGTCTTCAAGGCTGTCCTTAACCATCATACTCTGTTGATGGGAAAGCTTGTTTCTTGTCTTCTGGGATTCTAAAGTGAATGGGCTCTGGGATATGTGCAGAACTTTGACCTTCTTTGTGTTGTACTTCAGCCATCTATTTGTACAGTTAAACTATAAGTGTATGGTAGGCCTGAGGAATTACAGGAGAGAATATTGCCATCCAGTCCCCAACATAAAAAGCATGTCTTTGTCTTCAGTCCACTATGGACTTTTTAAAGTATCCTGGGAAAGAGTAGATCAGGCATGTAAGAGCACCATGGCTTCTCTGTTGGGTGCCTTTTTCATGTGTTGTAGTTTTGTGAATCTCAAGAGATGATGCCCAAGTCCTTGGTGTAGGCCACAGGCAGTAAAATGACTCTCTGTATGCTTTCATATAGGTTTGTGTTTTACTGAGAGTTCTGAATTTTCTTTCATAAGCAGTTATAAGAGTAGAGTATCAGGTTGGAAATTCCATGGGGTAGGAATGATTGGGCCCTCAGTGGCAGGATAAAAGGTTGGCAATCAGATCACAACAAAGGACATTCATTTAAAGGACATTCTAGCATGGTGTTATGATAAGGACATGAACCTGGGACATATGTGTGTTGTATGAACCACCCCTGTGGTATCTATCTATCTATCTATCTATCTATCTATCTATCTGGTATGAGGCCAAGAACATACTTATATCATGACTTGTATATAGAAGTTGGGGGAAATATAGGAAAATGTAGGAGTCAGTTTTCTCCTTCTAGTATGTGGGTCTCAGGTATGGAACTCAGATCATCAAGCTTGACTGTAAGCACTTTTATCTACTGAGATGTCTTAACAGACCATATTACTTACTCCATTTTTCTCAACAAGAGATTGCATATGAGGTAGTGAGCGGTCCTGGAGATTATCTTCACTGCCATTGCAGTCACTGTCCTAATTGTATAGATATGTTCTGTTTACACAGCGACAAAATTATCAAGCAATAAAATTTGCAAATTATACCCAGTGCATAATCATATATTTCATGTATATGTGTACATACACACATATGCATATGCACACATACAGATCCCTGAGTCATTTATTTTTCATAAGTTAACTTTCATTCATATCAAAAAGCTATGCATTTAAAAGTATTACACATGTGAATGTGTGTGTGTATGTGTGTGGTATGTATAAATACACTTTTAAGTTTTTCTGAATTTCCTATTGTCTTCACTGTGCTACTGTTGGATACAGGCCAGGCAGTTCTGGGGCAAGGGTACTCACTGGAGGGCAGGAAATTAGCTGGATTCATTCAGTGTCTGAGCATTTTCAGTGGTGGCTTTCTCTCTCAATGCTACAACTTGGTTGATAGAGTTAGATTCTTGCTGAGCTCATCCTTGTATGACAAGGGGGCAGTAAGCGCTCACTGTTTGACAGGAGAAAGCTGCCCTGGTCTGTCAAGAGAGGCTGCTTTGTTTCCTGGAGAACTTGTATCTTGCATGCAGAGGTCCCAAAACAGCAGTTAGAGAAAGAAAAAGAGACAAGAACTGAGGCCTCAGCCTGCTTTGATGAGACCTGATCTACAGAGCAGGAAGGAACAGTCAAGGCCATAAGTGTGCCGGAATTTCAATACCATTTCTCCCAGCTGGGCTTGGGAAGGCCTGTCAGGCCTGATGACAGAGGCAGCCAGCCATGTCTGGTCACACTCTGAGGTTACCATGCCCCATCCATGGAACCTGGACCATAAAGGACACTTCCTTCATGTAGGATGGGTAGGAGTGGACTACATTTGTTTCTTTTGTCCATGACCCCTTCAGGATAATCAAGAGAGTATATGATAACTTCATAGGATGACTGCATTTCTACATCTAGACAAAGGGCTCAGGTAGCACGCCAATCAAATTGCTCCTGTCTGGACAGTGCTGGAGGCAAAGGCCTTGCATCTCAGTTTCTGGGGATACATTTGCCATTTTGAAACAACTTTGGCAGGAATCACCAAGATTTGCCTTTTTGAAAAGAGTGAATTCAAGGGCATGGCTGATAGAGTCAACTTATCCTGATTCTCTGCTCTAAAATCATTCTTAAGGGTCCACTATCCATGAAATTTCAGACTTAGACTTAAATCCAACTTATTGTAATAGTCTTATTTATTATAACAATGAGTACACCTCTAATGTGTGTTAATAGTTAGTCAACCTAGTGTAAGCAGGTTCTGTGTGGACAGTTATCAACCTCTACTTCTCTCTCTAGAAAGGGGCCAGGAACACAGTTTGAGGGACAAGAGTGTTTTGCTGAAGAGATCAACATAAGGTGCTAGAAGAATCTTTCCCTCATTTATTTACTTTTCCTGACATTAAGTAAATGGGAGAGGTAATTTCAGAAAGTGAAGAGGGAAAGTAGACAAAAATGAATATATATGTTACCAAGCATGATGGCAGGCATTTTTACTAATCTAAACCTCTCTCTTTTTAAAAAATAGTTCAATATATTCTGATCATATTTTCCTGAGCCCCAAACCCTCCCTGATCATCACTACCTCCCCATCCAAACAGCTCCAGGCCCTTCTCTGTCTCTTCAGCAAACAAACATATAGGTACAATGAAAGACAAAAATGCAGTAAACACACACACATGCACACACACACACACACACACACACACACACACACAATCTAGAAAGCCACAAACTGGAAACCATAATATATAAGCAAAAGACAAATTTGCCCAAAACAAAGCAGTACTAGACAAAAAGTCTGCATGAATACTTACTGACTTTCTTTGGTGTTGGCCGTCTATTGTTGGGCACAGGGCCTACCCTTAAATTTGGTATAACCACATTTGGAACAAACTTTTCCTTTCCAAGTGGGTGTCAGTTGCAGATGACTTTGGTTAGGCATGGGAGCCATCTTTACCTTTTCCTTTCAGTGCTGTTTATTTGAGCATTTTAGACGTCTCTGTGGTAGTAATTTTCATAGGACCCTCAAAGGCCCTGGGTGTCTGTCCTCCTCCCCATGTTTCCTCTGTCACTCCCCTCTTCCATCCCAGCCCCATTTAATCCTCCCACTTTAGTCTTGCCCCAGTCTCTCTGTAACTTTACAGTCCATTTCCCCTTCCTTGTGGGATCCACACCACCACTGCTAGTTCCTAACTCTATACCTACGCTCTGTGCTTATATGCATTAATTCAAATCTCAGTTTAAATTAACACAAGAAAAATAACAGAGATGAGTGTACATGTATGAAATTCAGAGGTAAATAAGACTCCAGGCATCACTGAGACCCGTGGGTCTCAGTGATGCCTGGAGTCTTATTTAGCTCAACTATGTTCATAGCAGCATTATTTGTAATAGCAAGAACCTGGAAACAACCTAGATGTCCTCTACTGAAGAATGGATTAACAAATTGTGGTACATCTACACAATGGAATACTACTCAGCAGTAAGAAAAAACGATATCCTAAAATTCACAGGCAAATGGATGGATTTGGAGAATATCCTCCTGAGCTCTAAAGTATCACAATCTCAGAGAGATAAGCAGGGGATGTACTCACTCACTAATGGTCTCTAAACAAACAAACAAGAAAAAAAAAGCCAAACATGCCCAAGCAGCAAACCACAACCACTGAACAGCTTGGGATCAGAAACACCCTGGACTGACCCTTCAAACCCCAGTCCAACTATAGGAATACCTGACTCACTCTTGAGGGAGGGGGGACAAAACTGGATTTGGCCAGGAGTGGAGACTGATCCAAGCATTATTGGGTCAGTGGGACCATAGGACTGTCTGCTCCCTGCCCAGGGAGGGGATGGGGAGTTGCAGAGAAGAGAAATGTCAAGATGTGGTGGGAGGGGGAAGGGACCTTGAATGAGGATATACAGGGATGGGAAAAAAAAAAATTTCAGAGGGAAAGCTGAACACAAAGTAAATATATGTGTAGCAATCTTATTTGCATTTCCACCGTTGATAAGCCATGCTTATGATTCTTATCCTGTTCATAGTTATTGTTAACTTTTCCTCATTTTAAATTCATGTTACTGTTTTTTTGTTAAATACAAAATAAAGAGGGGGAAAAAAAAAGACTCCAGGCATCACTGAGCCCGTGGGTCTCAAATGTACTGTCACATGATCGCAGGCTTTCTTCAGACACTTTGTCATACGATCAACTTGCAGACAGGCAAACTTCTCCTTTTGGAGGCATGATGATTCCAACTCCACACGTTTTCTCATTTCATAAAAGAGATTTTCCATGATTAGATGCCTTATAAAATTCCTAGTTAGGCCTTATCGGCCCTGATCTCAGCATTGGGTAACTTCTGTTGCCCAGGGAAGCTGGTCAGTTATATATCTATCTGAAGTCTTACATGGAGTGGGCTCCATGAAATTTGGAAGTTGGGGTGTTTGCTGGGGATGGGTTCTTCTCCCACTGATCTCAGAAGAAATATGATTGCATCCTGGGACGGCAAAGAATAGATGTTTTGTTTTTGAGTGACATGTACAGCAGATTAAAAGGTCACTGAGATATGGTTTCTTCCCTCTGCATGAAGTATAGGTGTTATACCTACTGCGATCGCTCAAAATACTTGTCTTCCTTGATGGAAAGGGAACATTTTCTTCTTCTAAGACTCTGCTTTTCAGAGCTTTACCCCTGTAATTCCAGAACCTACTATTTGCTTCATAAGAAGCAAAAATAGCACATCTTGATGAATTTGACAGAAAATGTCTCCTTACCCTTGGGGACAAGAGACTTGGAATTTGTCACCCACATTGTCCAGAGAATGACCCTGAGAAGTTTGGCTGTAAGAAAATGCTTAGGTATTGTTACAGCTG